>WUQG02000627.1:0-12374 GCA_011317285.2 Androctonus mauritanicus | reverse complement strand
GGTTCTAGGGGCCAAACGGTGAGGGTGCAAACGAAAATATTAAAGTGCAAAAGGTGCTAACGAGGTGCAAACGAGTGCAAAAGAAAAAATTTAAAAATTCAAAAGTTGGGGGCCAACTTCACACCGATTAATTAATATTCTAAAATAGATAAATATTTTCAATTGATTCTGAATTGAAGATAACCTTAAAATAAATATAAATTTTATTTTAAAAGAAACGAATTGCATATATTAATAACGTACTATGTAAACCATAAGTTATTAAGTAAAATTTTAAATACATTTTATCTTTAAAAGGCTTTTATGATGTTAGCAGTCTCTATTTTGTCAAAAGTTCTATGTGGAGTTCATTTGCATGAAAGGAATAGTGGGTTATAATCAGAGCTCTAATCATCAGAAGAATAAAGGCCATAATGAGAAGACTATAGGACAGTAAGAGAAAAGGTTAAAAGGATCTTATCAAAAGATCTTTCACCGATCTTACAACATACATATGTCAGTGGGTGAATTCTCTTATTCAAAGGGGATGGCTTAAATAGATATAAAAAATTTCATCTAAATCGATTAAACTTAAAAATGAACTGCAGTTTAAAATATTTAATTACCGCCTTTTTGAAACAAAATGGAGATAGACTGAGTGTTTTAATTTGAGAGAGAGAATATGTTTCTATCAATAAAATGCTGAAATTTGCATATAAATATTCTTAATTATCAATTTTTACTAACATATTGTATAAAATTTCTACATAAATCCACACAAAATATCCATAATAAAAAATATTTAACGGATTATTATTTTGATTTCAAAAATTACATTTTACAGTATGTATGTTACACTAATCAGTGAAAAATATTTTGAAAAGTTTTAATTCGCAGCTTTATTTATTCATGAGATATTACATTTTCATTCAAATTTATTCAAAACTGAAAGCATACAGTAATTTAAAATGTTTAATCAGCTACCAATTCCTTTCTGGATGAAAAACTTAACTGATAAATTTCGAATTTATTATTACTGCTTATTAAAATAATGCCTGAAAATTTAAAAATTTCACCTTTAATTTATTCATGAAATATCTCCAGATTATAGAGACATTTTTATATTAGACAAGCAGTAAAGAAACAAAAAAATTAAAAGCTTAAGAAAAAGTTTTTTGATTATTTTAAATAGAAGGATAGCCTAAGCAATCAAAATTGGTTTATAGATTAAATTTATTTGAATACACAAAATATTTTTTAAAAAATATTCAAATAGTTGTGATAAAAATATTAGTAGCTAACGAATTCAGGTTTATACTAATTTAGTAGATTAGTAGATCTAAGTTTACTCGTTTAGTTTAAATGCGTAAACTTAGATCTACTAATATTTTCTTTCTGACAATTAAAGTTTCGTATTTATTCTGTATACAGTATTATATATTTTAATTAAAAAGAGAAAATATAGCGTAAACAAACCGAATCACTTCGTTCATTGGCGAATAGTAGTAGTATTGCCATTTAGTGTTTGTGGCAAATTCGTATGCAATTAAACGAAAACAGAAATGAACTTAATTAAAATGCAAAATGAGATGGCTTGAAATGAAATAAATCTAAAAACTTTAATTGAAACTGCACAAAAATCATTAGTCATCATTTAAATAAAATTAGAATGAAAATTATAACACCACTAACTGCCAAAATATATGCTGATAAACTCATTCAAGTTAGTTTTTTATAATCTGTAGTAATAAACTCATATTTATTTTCTCCAATATTAATAACAGAAATGAATTTTATAACATTTTAATCTCGTATCTTTCTGGTCTTAATTTTTGATGTTTTTTTTACTAATTACTGCATAAATTATATTTTCGCGTAAATTCAACACCTTCTTGACCAGTCTATATCGACCTATGAAGACAATAAACTAACATCATTTCCTTGTTACTTCCGGTTTTACCTTAACGTAAACATATAATATAAAGATGAAAATATAAAATAATTACGGTATTTATAGTAACTATAAAAACTTACGGCTTTTGTCATTCTCCCAGCAGGACATACGTTCACAAAATCGTCATACCTGAAAAGTAATAGGATATAAACATTTTTTTAAATACATAATATTATATTAATAAATAGTATTAAATTAGTTTAACTTACCATTGAAGTAATGTCTTCTTATTAACTAGAAATGAATGTAGAGTAAAATAAGAATTGTTGATTGAAGTAATTAAAATGAATTATCGAATTTTGTCATTTATAAACTATTACAACAGACTATTTTTATTAATAAATATTTATATTTAATGTAAATTTTAGAACGGAATTCAGTAAACTCCCTCTTATCCGGTCTTTGTTTAACCAGACACGTTTTCGTCGAGTTATGAGCAGACATAAAAACGAAAAAAAGAATGTCATTCGGAAAGAAAGAAATTGCTATAAAATATTGCGAATATCAAGATAATTCAGCTGTTATTTAAATAATTCCTATCAAAAATTGGCGTGATTTCGTGACTTTGCTTCAAAAAACAAATTTAAACCATAATGGTAAATGAAGATTACCGAATTGTTATCTAAGTAAATGTTACTTTTATAAAATTTATAGATTGTAAATTAAGTAAAAACTATGTATTTACAATCTATAAACGGTATTTTGTGTATGTCTTCGGATTAACCGGCCTTCGTTTATCCGATCTGAGGTCCGGTCCCATAAAGACCAGTTCTACAAGGAGTTACAGTATACGAATTTCATCACATATTACACTATTAGTAACATTGTCTCCATATTATAAGTTCCCAAATGACTAAATGAAAACACCGAACAAAAATTTCATAACCTTTACTCCGACATGATTTCTCCCGAGGAATTAAAATTTCGCTGAATATTATCAAATTTAACTAAGTTCTGATCTACACAAAGTATGTAAAATATAATTTGAATAGCTTTCAAATGATTAAAATTAATTAATCCTTTCTTACGGAGAAGTAAAAAATTTAAAAAATTTACCGTCAATAGAGTTATTGTTATTCTTACGAGGTTTAAAAATGTATTTAATAAAACTTTAACATAGGTCAGATTTGTTCTCTATCAGAAAAATTTTTAAACAAAATGCATATTTCGGTTAAAAAAAAAAAAAAATCAACACATTATTGTTTAACATAAGCGCTCTCAAAATTTATATTTTCATCACTAAACTTGTTTAAAAAGTTTTATAAATTCGCCTTTTGAAACACTAAAATATTAAATTAGTTTTACAGATATACAGCATTACAAGCTTTCAATCATTTAAAAACTAAATATAATTTAAAGAAGTTAAAAACTGATTATCGGTAACATATTATTCAAGATTTCTATCATTATACAGTACTATTTTAACGAAGTGAATTCGTAAAAATGATGATTTGTGTTGAAAGCATTGTTCGCTTTATTTTCAGATTATAATATTTGCATCAATAATAATTTAAAACGCAAATTACTTATTAGTTAATTTAATTGATTTCTAGAATTAAATTGCATTCAATACTGTAATAAAATTGTTATAGTAAAATTTCCAAAATATGTACCAAATACGGAAAAAATAAATACGATAGTTGAAAAATAATTTTTCCTTTCAAATTTCTGAAAATACTCAACTCACATTGTGTTCGTCTTTCTAAACTTTCTAAATTCAAACCATATTTAGTTTGACTTTGTCCCATTTCTATAATTTTGTAAACAAAACATTCGATTTCGTTTTTTTTTTTTTTTTGAAATTTTCTGCAGACAATTCGTTAAAATTATCGAAAATAATAATTGTGAAATTATAATAAAGTGTTTTTGAAATTTATCTAAAAATTAGTTCTAAATATTTTTATTCTGATAAAAATTTTTTTATATATCCAAGTTAACTCATAATTTTATGTATTTTATATATGAATAATTACTTTTAAAGCTGTACACAAAAATTTATCTGATAAATTATTTAATTAGGAATTAATCTGTAGGAATAAATGATATCAGTTGAATGACATTTGTTAGATATATATCATATGCAGCTTAAAATTGTTCGAATTAAAAGTTACGTATTCTTAATTTTCACGAATGAAATTAACATTATACAAGAATTTAATACATGAAATTAATCAAATTTAATATCAAACCTTATACAGTATAAATTAGTAAAAATTAAATTAAAGATGAATTTAAAGAAAACATTTTAATAAGGGATTGCTTTTAGTTCTTTTATATTATGTTCACAGATTTTTGTTTAGAAGTCATCCGGTCTTGTCCACATTTTGTAGAAGATAAAGCAATAATTTCTTTTGTGATTCCTCCACACCTTTTGCATTAAACTGGCTAATTCTATAGATAGTAGCTAATTAAATTACTTTTTATATACGAAAATTACTATTTTCCATTTCGAATTCGGGAATAATCATTCATTTTGAGATTTTCAAGAAACAATTAAAAAATTTAATTTTATTAACTGACTGTTCATCCTAAGGACTACATGACTTTTATTATGTTTTTTAAATAAAATATAATATGAAATAAATAAAAAATTAATTCTTGATATTAAAATTCATATTACTTATTAACCAAATACCAGGTGGGCTTATGTGCGTACAAAAAATTATCATAGATTATATATTAAAAATGTGCTATGTAATAATGTTCTTCAAAGAAAAAATTTTTTCATTCTAATAAAGACCATACATGCACTGAAAGAAAAGAAAAGATGATTAAATTTCTTCTACGAAATACTGTATATAATTTATTTTTTTCAAATATAAGCTATCTATACTTACAATGCTATATTCTTCACAGCAATGATGCACGGCTGTTGGCTTTAGAAAGAAACAAATTTTAAATATGATTTATATTATTAAAAATACTTTTGAAAAACAAATCAGATGTTATTCCGTGTTTAAAACAAATTACTTACATCGCCATTTAATTCGGTTTCGTCCAAACAGGCGTTTAAGCCATCTCGACAGTAAGTCTGAAAAATATCAATAAAAACTATTATAATCTTTAAATTTTTGTTTCATAATGTAAGATTTTAAAAATATTAAGATTCTACATATTTTACAATATATATAGAATATTAAAAAAGTATTAAGATACCACCACTTCCGGAGGATTCAGAAATTTCTGAACTGATTTTGGATTTGGTTCTTTGAATTTCTCCAATATTTCAGAACCTTCAAAACAATTAAAATAATTAATTTTGAATATAATTGTTTTCAGAATTTAAAAGCATTACTTTAAATTCCGAAAACATTTATTTTTAATTTGGTTAAGATTAATTTATACTCTAATTCGGATACGTATGAAAATCCGCAAGTATTTAAAGCAAACAAATTAATGGATAAATATATATAATATAAAAATTATAGCTAAATTTCAAGAAAATTTAAAGAATTATCATAAAAAGTTATTTCGTCTCCAATATCTTTTGAAGTTTTGTTATCAATAGAACTATTTAATATTCAAAACATTCCGAATATCAAATAATTCTAATTAATGAGTCACTCACTGAACAAATAATGAATTTTTAAGTTGAAATCAGTATAAATGCAAAATTATCATTTTTTTTTCTCCATAAAGTAAAAGAAAAGCTAAATGTTTTCTTAATCGTTTTAAGAATAGCAAAGCAAGACAACTTGGTAATTAATCATAATTCCTATTATTCATTCATCTGTTCAAAGCGGGCTCGTTAGTGTCAAAATAGATAAAAATAAATCTTAAATCAATGATACAATTAAGTTACTAAAGGTAATTAGTTATACTACATTTAGTAGCTAATACAATATATAATTTAAAAATTGTCACTCTTCAGTTTTGTAATAAGAGTAAGTCAATTAATAATTATAAAAAAAAAAAAAAAAAAACATAAGATTTAAACTATTTTAATTTTTAATTTAATCGATATTAATTAAGAAAAGTTTAAATGCTATATTACATATTATGTTTTAAATAATTCTATTTTCGACATTATAGCTGCTTATATGTTATAGTTAGGAAAATTTACCTCTAACAAGGATAATAGCAGAAAGAATAATTAGCGTAGATTTCATTTCGCAAGATCAGTTTTGGTATATTTTAATATATCTGCTTGAATAACCGTCTGCGGAATTTATACCTGTCCAGCTTTCGAAGTAACTATATATTAGAGAATAGACAATGAAAAAAATATCTGGTTGTTAGCTCCCTGATGGGAGGCCACGTGTTGATGTTCGTTGACCCTTCTGAAAAATACGAGTTGATAAATTCTCAGGATTCCCTTGATTGTAAATTTAACTCTTTCCTAAATTTTTAATAATTAAAATTCGGTTGTTTATCAGGCATGCTTAAGAAATCAATATTTTAAATATGATTCTATACTATGAAATTTATTAATCTAAATTATGATTTTTTTTTTTTTTTCTAATTCAAATTCATTCAGTTCATAAATTTTAAAAAGGTTGTAAATAAGAATTAAACAAATATTTTAAAAAACGAGATATATTCTGTAATTTAGCAAATAAAATGAATTTTGGAATTTGCAATTGATCCCCTATATACCTTTCAAATTTGTTTCTTAAACGTTTCTGTTTTAATCCTTAAAATTAAATAATATATTCGTATTTATTAAAATTTAAAACAAAATCCATATGAAGAAATTAATGTACTATACTTACTTGTTAGTGCACAAATGATCTTAATTATATACTATCAATTCAATATTGATTATAAATTCTATTTATTTAAAATTGAATTCAATTTTCTTGGATTTAATAACTTATAATTTTAATTGATAAAATTCTAACCAATTAAAAAAAAACGCACTCATCATTAAACTTCGCAAATTATTTATCTTTTCTCAGCAATGAATTCAAAACTTTTCCCTTTATGGTGTTCTATAAAATAAATTTTATAATATTTGATAATTAGTACCAGTTGAAAACTTAGCTGTCTACTATTATATGCACCTTCAATATAGGGTTTATATATATATATAAACATTTTGTATATCAAATGCACTAGATTTTTGTAGTAAAATGTAAAAGATTAATTTAGTTCAAATTTTAATTTAATCAGTGATCGATATCAACTTATTTTAATTAACAATGATTCAATCAATTATTTTAATCGTGGATTACTATTTAGTCTAATTATAAGATTTGTTTTATAAAACATCGAAAATGAAAAATTTTAAGAATAAAGAAAAGTTGTAAGTATTTATAATAAGATTCAAAATACTTATAATATTTGATTTTTAATCAAACATTTGCTTTATCATTTATTTAGAATTACATTTTGTTTTGAATCTGTATATCCAGAATCCGATTTTAAGCAAAACTGGTTTCAACAAATAGAGCGATCAGTCAATATCAGTTTTAACTGCTATTAATCAAGCAAAACTACGGTAGTTTTGATTATGCTAAATTAATATTGATTGAAGTCGAATTTGGTCAAACTAGTATTGACTGCAAGCCAAAATTTTGTTGTAGCTAATTGAGGAGTACAGTATTGTAAATACATGCACTAGTTAATTCGATAGGGGTTCTTTATTAAAAGTTGCATTATCAGTGAATTTTTAATATGAGTAACTGGAAAGACAAATTTATTAATAAGATACCGAGTGCCAACTTGAAGCTTCAAATTCAGTTTATAAAACAATTAGAACAGTTTAAAAATTACAAAAAATTGACAAAAAGCGTTTTCTTTTTCTTCTTCTTCTCCTCCGCATACATATAATATACAGATCCCATCGTTCAACCAATATCAATGAAATTTGAGACGTTACTGTAAAAAATGTCCTAATTTCTTAAATTACTTGAAGTTTCCTGAAAATTTCGGCACAATCGGATCAAAATAAAAAGGGGGAAATAGGGATCTTTTTTTAATGGACACATATGATATATCACATTATTTAACCGCTTTTGATCAAATTTGGAATATGGCATATCGTAGTTCAATTAAAATCATTTGAAAATTTTAGCCCAATTGAGTTAAAATTAAATGTGATGAAGAGCATGATCCTGTTTTCTAGAAACGTTTCTTCCAGATCATTTATATTCCTTTTTTGAACAAATTTAACAACAAATTTGGAATATAAATATTTCTTATATTATTTAAGACTTTCTGAAAAATAGCCCAACAGAGACAAAACGAAAGAAGTAGATTTTCATCTTGAACTCATATAGGTCCTACCGCTCAATCGATTTCAACCAAATTTGATATTTGCATGTTTATTATTTTATTTAATTTTTCTTAAAAATTTCAATTTAATCGGATTAAAAAATAAAGATGGTATTTAATAACGTATTAATATACGCAGTATAATACTAACCAGTAAGAAGTTTGGATATTATTATTAATTCAGATTCAGTTACTTGATTGCCGGTTTAAGAAAATAAACAATAACTTTGGTTGATGTTATTGTTTAATTTTCTTAAATCGTTAACCAATTAGACCGCATCTAAATTGTAAAAATGTCCTAATTTCTTAATATTGTATTTGGCTTATTTTATTACATGTTAGGTATCTTTGATAGAATAATTTAATATAGAAAGAAAGTAAATAAATCTAATCTAATTTGATTTTAACGAACTCAACTAAACAATATTTAAGGTAATAAAACCAAGTATACAAAAAATGACCAGAAGAAATCAAGAAAATGCTACATTTTATTCAATTACTATTACTAATAATAATATTATTATAATATTAGTAATTTAATATCAAACAATAATTATTATTATTTATTTAAATAATAATAATGCTATATTAATTATTAAAAAGTTAACTGAAGCTATACTATCTTTAATTTTATCTTATCCGTTTTTATATTTACCAGAAAATATTCGAATTTATAATAAAATCTCATTCATCAGATCAAAGCGGATTTGGTAATATTTAGGAATTAATTAAATATCCACACAATCAAAAAATTTGGGAATTAATTTTTTAATTAATTCGCAAATTTTATGATTAAATATAAATAAAAATACAGTAGTCTTGCATATAGCTTTCATCAAAATGCAAGTATCCAAACTGATTATTCAGAAAAACAACATTTTATTTTTATTTTTTAATTTTAAGCACTGATTATTCATAATTTTCAAATGAATTTAAATTATTTGCTATAAAATATGTTTTTTCACTTGCATATCTCCACTTAGTTTAAAAATTATCACTTCAATTTAATATTTGCTACTTAGATTTCATACCTGTCACTTGAATTTAATGTATGTCACTTCATTTTAATATTTGTTATATAGATTTAATATTCTCTATTTAAATTTGCTAATTGCCACATGGACATAGGCCTATTATTTCTCCCTTGAGTTTATTATTTATGACTTCGATTTAATATTTGTCACCTGGCTTCATTCTTTATCATACGTATTTATTATATATAAGGCATTATTATGAAAATATTAAATAATCAAAAATATATAAAAGAACAAGCATATCATCATAAAAATAATGAACAATATTTATAAGCATGTATAATATCATTGAATCTTCTTCTTCGCCTTTGAAGGTCTTCCATGTTTTCTTTTTGATTTAATGCTTATATTTTTCGCTTCTGGCGATGGAAAAGCTTTCTTCAGCCTAATAGCTACCGTTAGCTAATCCTACTGTATGTTTGCAGATATATTTTTTTGAAATATCATACTGTGTAGCCAAAAAGTTATCATTAGGAAAACTGACATTATAACTACTGAATGAATTAAATTTAAATTCATCGAATGTTTCAAATGAATCAACTTTTATCTCTTCATTTAATGTTTCAACTTTTTTGAAGAAAATGTATAAGTAGTTGTATTTGATGATGACGATATATATTTAATCTGTTTTTTCATCTTACCAATTAGCCTAATTGTAGGCATATGTCTAAACATCTAATGTTATAGTAGGTTCCGTTTTAAATATCTTCAACCCATTACGTAATTTTCAGACCATTGCTTAATGTATTCAAAAATTAAAATTATGAAACGAGATATTGACAATCGTTCTTTTAATATAGCTTCTAGTTTAATCACCTTATTGAAATCTTCTAAGGCATTATTAGTGCTGGGAATAGCATCACAAATGCCTTCAAACTAGTTACCATTGTTTTGAATCCATTCTCTGGTAAATATGAAATGTGAATGACCATTGTGGATCATGAGCAGCACATAGACTATAGATTAACTAGTAAGTCAAATGTTAAAGTTAAAAATTTTATATTGAAGCAACAAGCATTAAATCTAAGTGGCAAATATTAAAATTCCAGTGGAAAATTTTCTTTTATTTCACAGCGCAGGAATTAGTGGCAAAAATATTTATTTTTGTTTCATATTATTTTCTTTTTATTGCAGTAGTAATGCTTTTATAGCATTACACATATAGCAAAACGATTAATTACATTAGCATTTGCAATTTTTTAAATGACATTCTTGAATTAAATGTTTGCATTTCAATTTATTTTTATAGCGTTTTAATAATACCCTTTTAAAATTAATATTCCTGCAGCCATCATGGCATTGTTATTTGTATGAGCAGTCGTTTTCAGCAGGGACAACAGCAACAGAAATATGATATTCATTCATACATTCTTAAAATATGACTATGATATTTTGAGAATGTCATAATAATTTCAGCATAAAAATAGTTTCATTCTTATGTAAAATATGTTTATTCTAATTGTAAATTAAAAATAATACAAATCTGTTTTCCCTAAAATCGCACTCTATCTGTGGTTAGATTATAATATAAATGGAATCAAAAGTAAAATGAATTCGAATGTTCTTTGATAAATCTAATTATGGAAAAATTTTTTTAGTAGTAGAACAAAAGATTTCGAATAAATTTTAGATTTGATGACATCACAAATTGATAGCAATTTAAGAAAAACAATAGATAAGTCTTTTTTTTTTCTAGTTTTCTCCAACGAAAGAAAGCTTTTAATGTTAAGCGCATTTGGAATTTATAAATGCAACTAATATTTCACGATAAACTTAAATATTTTTTGGCTCAAAGTTTATAGAAAAAATAATAATAATACTAACAACAATTTCTAATAACAGCATAGAATTTAACGAGTTTAAATACGTTAAGGAATTCTTGGAAAGCTAATTATCAAGTGAGGGCTTTCATTTTATTATTTCAACATTTACAAAACGTTATTCTGTTTTAGTAGTATTCAATGAATATTTTTTCAAAACTGAAATTAATTGGAAAACATTGTTTACATAATTTTATGGATATAAAACAATTAATATTAAAAAACCTAACAATTTTATTGATTTTAAATAATTGTTATAGAATTTGAACGCCACAATCAACAAAATAAAAGCGTGAAAGTTATTTACAAGCAGCATCTAAAATTAGAAGGGTCATTTTCCTAAAGGAAACTGAGCAAATCGTTCTATGCAAAATATTTATTTCTAAATTTAATTCAATAATTTCTTCTTCAATCACTTATTTATTTTTTTCTTTGTTAATTTTAGTGATAATTTTTGAATGTATAAAACAAAAAATTTGTCTACATTTTGTCCCTATATCGTTACAAATTAGCTTGATATTTCAATCCAGCAGCTAAGATATTTGTTTTTAGAAACACGTTCCTCTAACTTAACGATGATTTCATGAATAATACAGTAAAGTTGATTAACAGATTCGCGAGGCGATGGTGGTAAAGCGCTTAGCATGGATTCCTTCCAAGCAGTTGACTCGGCTTCGATTCGCGTCATCGCATATTTTTCTCAGAATTTACGTATTTATTTTGTTCGCATATTAACATTATTATTTATTTGTTATTTTCGAATAAAACTCAATCAAAATGGAACCTATTTAAATTCATTTATTTAGATTTTCTATGGAAACAGATTTTGTAAGTTAATGATAAGCATTAAAGAATGATTTTTACATTCAATACACTTATCCACGGCAAATAATAACTGTTCTTTGTTTTGATTTGCTTTATTTTCTTCTTAATTAATTTCTATTAATATCGCAATTATAAAAATAATTTGAATACAGTTCAATGTTTTATTCATTTTTATTGCGTTATTTATGTTAATAATATTAAATACTGTACAGTACTTTATATAGAGTATGAAAGTATCGGTATTTTTCATTTTTTTTTAATTTTATTTAATTAATCTTAAAAATTTATTGCAAAATAAGTGGTTAATGCTAAAAACTAATAAAGTTCTTAAATTAATCAAATTATTTATTTTTATTAAATAAATATATTATATTAATAGGTAAATTTATATGTTTTTTTTTTTGGTCAACAGATGACGCCACTTTCCATTCAATGAAAATACTAAGTCACATCATCCGTGACTAAGTGGCGGGGCGAAACAAGCCCTTCCACAGGCTGCCCACCCCTGCGGAAGGGTCAGCCGGATTGTGGAGGACGGGGATCGAC
>WUQG02000616.1:0-12374 GCA_011317285.2 Androctonus mauritanicus | reverse complement strand
TCCTACGAGCGCGTCTAAATTCTGACAACAGTATCGTGCAAGTTGCGGCCCGCTTAATGTAGCAAACAAATGTATGCGGCCCGGGAAAAAAAAGGTTGAGAATCGCGGGTTTAGAGTTTTCGAAAACGAAGCATAACTATTTTCTGATGATGGTTCTAAAATGTTTTCTGGCTAAAATTTATTTGACTAATTATTTTTCAGAAAACTAGCTTTTTAGATTACTGTGTTCATGCTCAGATTATATATTAAAATAAAGTTAATTACTGAAATTTTTTGCAAATATTTTTTTAATAGATGAAACATAAAATCTTAAAATTTAAAAAACATTATAGATAATACCAAATTATTGCTTAATTTTGTTAAAAATAGGCAATATTTTTTATTGATCATTTATTTTTTATTTGCTTTCCATTGTATTTTTTAACAAATGAAAAAATATTAATATAAACAAAGATCTGAAATAAAAGGGCACAGACACTTATTTCAGTCATTGCTTTCCTGCACTTTTCTTATCAAGTCTAACATTTTGAGAAATCTGTTGTAAGACCAACTTAAACCTATATTTATACCTTTATAAACAATTATAATATTTTTTATTTTGCTCTAATTGAACTTCAAAGCAAAATAAATTCAATTAGAGCAAAATAATAAATATTATAGCTTTTATATATGAAGAGAAATGAATTTTGTATTTTTTTGCTATTTTATATAAAAATGAAAATTTATAATATATTAAAATAAAAATTACTTAAATGAAGAAAAAAACATGTCAATATAAATTAATAATAATAATAATAATAATTTCAATAAATTTATGTAAATTTTAAACTAATTACCAGATGTAACTTGATATTCATTAATCAAAATTTGCATATTAATTAGTTTTTATTGATTTTTTTTAATATGATTCAATTCTCTTCATTCATGGATTGTTTTATTCAGAAAATCAGCTGCTATCCAAAAATAGCAATTATTTTGTTGGATGGCTAAATTTTCAAATAAAAAAATTTTATTTTGACAATCTCATATATGGAACAAAAATGTGCAATCTTAGCAGTTGGCAAATGATGATAAAATAAATTCAAATTAAAACAAATCAATTAGAACTATCGATTATTTTATTAACCATCATCGGCTCATAAGATTAAATAGAACTTTTTGTATAATTCACAGATAAAAGCAGTATAAAGAAGATAACCTCATTATGGAACAAAAACTTCTGAAGAAATAAAATTGGAAAATATATTTACATTAGTTAAAAAGAAGAAAAAAACACAATTAATTGTAAAAATTCTAAAAGATTTTGATGAAATTAAGTATGATATAATAATTTTAATTTATTGCATATTAATTAGGCTTAATTGCTTAATTAGCCAGCTTGCAAACACCATTTTTTCCACTTTCAGCATAAAAAGGCTTAATCAATTTTGAAAACATCACAATCTAATCTGCAAATTCAGGTTAAAATAAGATTCTTCAAGCAAACTTTGCTTTCATATTTCAGTAAGATCATTGAGTTTAAGTTCTTCATTATGGGAATTTAGCATCTCAAAAACATCTTCAGAAATAACTTTCTAATCAAGTTTGCTGCCACATGGGGTTTCTTTGTTATCTAGGAAACAAAATTAATTTTTGGAGTGATATCTGAACCATGAATAAGCTATAAAGAAACAGCAAACTTATTCCAGATGATCTTTATTAATTTATCAGCAGCATCTATGAGTCTTCTATAATTCCTGCTGCATCTAGAATATTAAAGGCCTTCCAAAAATATTTCAATATCTTTTTATTATTAAATTTTATGTCACTTTCTATCCTACTGAATAACAAGCTAAACACTAAGTAGCAGAGCATTTCAATAACTATCATAGGTCATTCATACCTATATTGAGGTCTTTTTTTTAAATTGCTTTTCTGCTGGAAGTACAGTAAAACCTCGATTTTACGGACATCATCCCAAAATATAAAATAAATAATATTAATACAATATCTGCATAAACTGTCTACAGTATTGAGATCCGCCAAGCTTCAATATGACCTCTACCGGATTTTTTTAGAACTATTGAAAAGATGACTGTTTTCAACACATGAAATGGTGGATACAGTGTAAAAGTCAAAAAAATTGCTCAGTACCACAATGTACATCTAGAACTGATAGTGAGATTAGTTTGCATTGTTTTCCAAAAGTGAAAAATGAAAAATTCTTGGAAAATAGTGTTGCAAATTGGAAAATAATACAGTTTGTAGGCATAAGTCACATTAATTAGTACAGGTATGTTGAAAATGCTAATTAATGTTTATAAAAAAAAATTGATTTCGATTTTATGGACTAGTCTTGCCCCCTATAGTCCGTAAAATCGAGATTTTACTGTATTCTATTCCTCAAATACAAACTATTCCTCTTATACAAACCCTGACAATACAAACAACTCCTTGAATACATTATTCTTCTTATACAAAGTACTCCCCTTTTACTCTTCATTCCTCTTATAGAAATAACTCTCATTATACCACCAACACTGACAATCCCAACTACATCCTATAACTTTATTTGTCTTGTCATTCATCACACATATTGATAATGCATCCACAGAAATGTCTCTGCAGAAGAAGACAAAGCTTTCATTGTACAACAGCAAGTTTGTCCCAAATATTCTCTTAGACTCAAAAATGTAGATGCTCTTGGAGGAAGGCAGGAGCTTGGAGGTTGTGGTCTCAAGCCCAGGGACTATGTTTGTGATGACACTCTCTGCAGTGTTCACAGTCCTGCTCACAATCAGTGCAGTGACACTCACCTCCTCCCTGTTTATGGGCAACACAATCACAGTGCAGAACATCGAGTATATTTGGGTCTTCAAGGCTTTGTTCCGTATCAAGTCTTCCACCCCAACCAGTGTCATCCTAACTATCCTGCTGTTGGAACTTGCTTCCTGTACCTTATAGAACTGCAAGTTTGTAGGTCTACTCATCCCTAATAAGCCTCGTCTTGCTGAAGAATATCTGCTTTGGGTTGTACAGGCTGCTATCAGAAAATTCCTTGATCCTGCACAGAGGAAGGTTCTTGAGGATGATCGACCCATTCCTCCTCATGTTCTTAGATTCACTTTTCAGCGATAGTCTGATTCTTGTATTGACATCCTAAATGATTATGTAGAAATGCTCATTGTAGACTATCCCTCTTCCCTCACCATAGCTAGTTTGGTATCCCACTCTTCCATCCACATCAATCTCTGCCATCAGCCTCTCACTGCCTTCATTTTCAAGATCAAGCATCTCCAGACACACAATACCAATTCTTTCCCTTATCCTTGGAGATGGTGTTGACATTGATGATTATCGAGTTGGGATTGACCACCATTGCTGTAAGTGTGGAGTTGATGATGCTTCTAATCCATTTATTTAATCCAGACATATCCATAATGTCTCCATCCATGTCATAATGGACAAAAATTTGAGTTACATAAAAAATTTCTGTCCCAATTATTTGCATAAGTCAGGGAATGATTGTATTTATGTAAAAATTATTTAAATTATATTAGAGTAACTGAAACACCAATAGAGTCAATATTTTTTTTTAAATTTTGAAACAAAAATTTCAAATAATTGATGAAATAATTTCTTCTACAATCAGAAATGATTCCATTGGTAGGACAGTGGTTAAATCATAATTCTACCTCTATTAAAAAATAAAGTGTGCAGTCAATGTGGACGAGTGCTTGCTTGTGAATCAGAAAAATGTCTTACTCTCTTTTCATGACGAAAATTACTGACCGTCTTGTTTGGACAACGAATTAAGTCCTGAATTGTCTGAACAATCAAATCAATGGCAACTAGAAGAAAAATAATAAAGATAATCTTATTATTCTATTTTTAAATTATTTTATGAATAAAAATATAAACTATCAATACTTACTCTAATTGCAATGACAAGTGTTTCTTCTAAGATTGAGCACATTAAAAAAATTAATTTATTGGATTGTTAATTTATGTATAGAATTCAATGATCCTTGATTTTTTAAATTCATTTATATAAACAGAGTGATTTAATAATACTAATCAATAATATTGCAGTGATCCATATGATGTTTATTTGAGCATATCGGTGAGGAGAAAACTGTGATTCCATAAAAGCAATGTTTCAATTCATATCAATGTTTATTTAGCAAAATCACAAGTCTACATAATTTCATTATATAAAGAGAAAAATAAGTGCATCCACACTTAAATATACTAAAGTAAGAATTATGTACAAGTATGTTGTACGAATTAATTTATAATCATAATAATAAGGCACTTGTATACCACTCGCTAAATATAGATTTCATTTAGGTTAAAGAATCATTGAATTTATGTCAAATATTGCAAAATTATTGAGTTTTTAATTTGAATATAAATTATTAACTGATTTTAAAGTAACACATTATTTAAATTAAATGTGTGATACAATTATTTACTGACTTGCCTGGAATTTCTGCCATTTTGTTACTTTAATATGAAAAAGAAAAATATGCACATATAAAAATATCTTAAAAAAGAACAATATGCACATGTAAAATACCTTAGAAAAAAGAAAAAAATACATTACAATAGAAATTATATAAATACAAAAAGAAATATAAAGGGATTTTCTTTAAAAACAAAACAATATTTACTTGTTTAGACAGGCTAATACTTGCGGTATTATTAGAGGGTGAGAACGCATCAAAAGCAAACATCAAGTGCACTTAATATAAAAAATAGGAGAAAATATTCTGGGACATGCAGGACCAGTTGGAGCACTAGCGAGTTGGTGTGTTAACAAGGGTATCCGAGTTGCACTGGTGACAACACGGCAGCCCGTTGCAGGAGTGGCGTAACAGTTCTTGGAAGTGCTTCACAATAACGTCGATAGCAACTGCAACAGAGTTTTAAAGAAGGGTTACGAGGAATTTTTCTAGCAGCTTGGTTAACTAAATTCTTTAAATCATTACTACAAGCAATAAAAAATATTAAATGCAAAGCAAAAAACACTAATAATGATAATGGCAGAGATTCCAGGCTTATAAATAAACTGTTTTTGATTATGATAATGATTGAGTATGTAATTTTCTACAAATATTAAACATACCTTCATTATCTGCGCCTCTTGGAATGATGATATCAGCATATTTCTTGGACTGAAATAATTGTTTAATAATATATTAATTACACAGGTAAAAATTATCATCTTTTAATTTCTGGTTTTTTATTTTTTTCATTTCTCTCTGTTGCATATTGGCAAATACTTACTGGCAAGCAAAATTCTTCAAATGCTGGTTTGACGAACTTTGTATACTGGTTCAGAATCTGTTCCAATTCTCGTCCCCGTTCTTTGGTGTCTCTTAAAACTAATAAAGGATTTGTTAAAATTAAAGAAGTCAGTTTTTTTCTCCCACAGATTATAGATAAATTACCTCTTCTGGAAAGTCTGGTATCTGGATCAGTATCAACGAAGAGTTTCATGTGAAAAAGATCTCTGATCTTCTGGAAATAAAATACAAGAATTCCTTCAAAGAGCACAACATCTGCTGGATATATTGTGATGAATTCATCCTTTTTCCTAACAATAGCAAAAGATACAAAATCAATTTAATAATTTATAATAAATTAATTATAACATACATGACAAAATAAATTTTCCATTAATAATTATTAAATATATTAATAAAAATAAATTCATCAATTGTAGATTTAATAAAAGTTTTGGCCAAGATTCAACTTGCCTGGAATTAAGGATAAAGTCATAAACTGGCACTTGAACAATTTTTTCATTTAAAATGTCCTTCAATGTCTTGTAAATTAAATCATTGTCAAATGCATCTAAGAATTGAAAAAGTTTTTATTTAATATCAGTTTTCATTACAAGAACTTATAATTATGTTTGACAGTATTGAAATATATTTAGTGATAATTGAAAAAAATCACTACTTTACTTACCAGGATGATCAAAATTATACATTCCTTTAAATGCTAAAGCTTTATCTTCATCAGTTAATTCATTATAAAAACTATCTTGACTAATACAAACTACTCTTCTATGATGTTGGTCTATAGAATCTTGTCCAAGTTTTTCTACAATCTTTTGACAAACTGTTGACTGTAAAAAACATAATTATTTTAATATATTTATGCTTTATATTAAACTAATAATTAAAATAAAGTTTAACTTAAACTAAGCATTTTTTTTCTATCTCAACAATTCATCACTTAAACAATTAACATTATTTCCTCTAATTAGATCAAAAAGTTTTACACAATTTAATTTCATTTTATGTAACTGTTTAATGACTTAAATAGTTGAAAAGTATCTTAGAGACTAAAAAAATGTCAATGTTGTGTCCAAATATATAAATTTTTTATTCCAGTCATAAAGGAGTTTACCATATACCGAGTGTCCCTTAATGGCTTGGCCAAAATGAAACCATAAATTTTTTACATCAAAATAATGAAAAATTCATATAAACATAGGTCCAAAAAATGCCACATTTAAGAGAAACATGCACATTTTATTGTAGTGCTTTTTCAAAGATCATAAAGGGAATTTAATTGTTTTTAAATTTATTTCATTAATTAATTGAATTCCCTTTATGATCTTTGAAAAATCATTATAATAAAATGTGCACATTTCTCTTAAATGTAACAATTTTTGAAATTATGTTTATATGAATTTTTCACTATTTTGATGCAAAATTTGATGGTTTTATTTTATCCCAATCATTAAGGACATCTTGTATGTTATGAAAATAAATTTAACAAAAGATTTCTTAATAGAATAAAGTAAAAAAAATATTTTTGTAATCAGAAAATACTTATTATTTATTAATATGCAATTTTTTATTTATAGAAACAACTTTTTCATAGAACTGATATATAAACACTTGATACTATCTACTAATGTTCTTTTTTTAACATTAGTAGAAATCTTAAACTGGAAAAAATTTTTCTTTTTAAACAGAACATATATATTCAAATGTTATGACATAGTTTGCATTTTTAATTCAATCTTAATTAATAACTGTAATGTAAATTCTGATATTTTCCAACTTTTTTAAATTTATAAGTTTTTAAGTTAAAAAAATAAGCTTAAAAATTTTAACTGATTAAATTTAAAAAGTTTTAATTGTTTATATTGTTCATTTGTGTGAAGTAAGTAGTGCTTATTTTATGGAAACCTTTGCAATTCTTTATTTCTACATCAAAGGGATTTATAATGAATATTTTAAATTTTGAATCTATTATTAAATTATAAAAAGTATTGCATGCAAGATTTCTGCATATTATATAGCTTTTGTTGACATAAATAATTGTCTCATTTATAAACTTTAAAGAGCAGTTCAACAAATATAATAATTTATTGGTGAAATGTGTGTCAGCTTTTATTACTTGAGAATGTATATAAATGATGATGATAAGCATATTTCCTGTTCTCTTTTATATATAAAAAATATCAATGATGATCAAATTCATTCCTTAGATTTTTCAGTTATATTTTTTCCAATTCATCAAAATAATGCTTCAAAACAACTTGCATGACGTGTTATTTCGACTGGAATAAACAAGTTTATTTTACAAAAAAATTTAATACTGCTTAAAAAAAAGTATAGAAAGTAAAAATTATTTTCTTCTGATTTTTTATTAGATTTTCAAGTATTTAATTCTCTCTCTAAAATTTTTAAACTGACCTTAAACAGTTGCAATATAAAAGTCTTTGAAACAAAATTAACATTAGTATTGATATAAATTTAGAATATTTATTGCAGATTATATAAAAATACAGTTCTCCTGATATGAGAATGTTTATAGAGAGCTATCATTAAATAATTCTATTACTTTCATCAGTTATTTAATAGAAATTATCACCATCAATGCAGAAATGAGTACAAATTTTTAATTCATTAAGAAAATAATAAGGTAAATCAGGAGCATCCATAAGGTCAACTACATTAGTGTTCTGAAACTGGTGGCCCGTGGCCGCATCTGGCCTGCAAAGATATTTTAGCTATTTGTTTAAATACATGTTACAGTCAGAAAATTATTACAATTTAATGTTAATAAAATAACAATATAAAGTTTTAAAGCATACTAAACTCAATCTGCACTGTGCTATCAGTAAAATATTCAGCTCTTCATTTCTTTTCAAATTTCGGCCCACATGCAATTTGAGTTTGAGACCACTGGATTACATAATTGTTATGATCTTTAGTCGATCATTAATGAAGAGTTACACACCGACTACAAAAAAAATTACACACACATGGCAAAGTCAAACAAATAATGCATTTTAACAGTTTGGTTAGAGTTAATACTTTTTCCATGTAAGTTTCTTTAGTGATTAAGAAATAATTCTTTATACGTTTCTTTATATTTATTAATAACAAAAATAATCATTAATATTAATTTCAAAGTAAAGCATTTTTATTTTTCTTATAAATTATTTTGTAATAAATATTTGTGAATTTTTCATTAATTATTGTTATTAAACAATTGTGACATAAAGAAAAGGAAAATATGAAATTTTTCAATTATCATTAAGTGTACTTCAAGTGTTTTGACAATAATAAAACTTAAGAAAGGCAAGAGTTTTCAATTTTAAAGATACAGTTTAAAATAATATTGAGACTATTTTTACAGAAAAATTTTCTTTCGTCTAAGTGTTTAAAGATCTGGCTTGCAGATGGATACTTATCGAAAAGTGTATCTTAGGTAAAAATTAGGGGACACCCCAAACTAAACACTTGTATTCTAAGGTTGCTGGTAACAATTTAATAAACAAAAAACAGTTTTCAGTAAAATATTAAATTCTGATTTATAAATTAAATCAAATTCCTTGATGATTATTGATGATAATATTAATTTTATATAATGAATGTGTCTGTTAATAAAATTCAATTGAAACTTATGACAACCTTAGTTTTGAATTCATTATTTAAAAATTAATATTGTTATTTACATTTTATGAAAAAAATTATCAGTAACTGGTGATATTCTAAATTTATAATCAATTAAATATTTCACGGCTAAATGCTTATTTTCAGTCTGCAATCAATTATAAATTCTTTCAATGCCAATTTATATAATTATAACATAATAGTTATATAAATTTTTACATAGTTAATGAGCTAATTTAATTTCTCTTAATAGTTTCTAATCTTTTGTTAATATTTTGATTATACAAACACACATATACCTAAAAATGATTTTTCATATGTTCATTACTCTTTGAATCATTTTAAGTTTAAATCATAAATTCTCTCTTTAAATGATAAAGAAATAGAAATAATTTAGTTTATCTCTAATACAAAATAATCAAATTAAATCATAAAAATTAAACAAATCATTTTTTGAAAAAAATCTCATCAGTCAAAACCTTTTATGACGAACTCTTCAGTTAGAACACTATATGAAGAGGTTTTCCAAAATTATTGTAAACACTAATTTTTTTTACAGTTTTCTAGATAAAATAAATTTTTTGTAATACTTAAAAAAAAAAAAAAATCAACAGATCCTGCTATAAAAAATTATTTTAATAAGCAAATTTCATTTAAGTTTTCGCTGTCTTCAGATTATTGATATTACAGAATACTCTTGGCAAATATCAATAAATTTAAAAAAGTTAACAATTGAACATAGTAACAATTGGCAATGATAAATTTTAAACTTGCTTTCTCTTATAAAGTAATTCTTTATAATTTTTATAAAAATAACCAAATTAACATAGTCACAATGGATATTTAATTTTACTTCCCCCGTAACTGATTTATCTTGCATAATGTTATGCATCAATTACTTCTTTTATAATCAATTCCATATAATTGCAAGCACAAACAGTTATATACAATATATCAAACAAAAAAAAAAAAAAAAAAAAAATGTTTAATTTGTATTACAGTATGCATAATTATTTTTGGATTTAGATATACAAAATCATTTTAATATAAAAATATGTCATTAAAAATTTGAATAAAATTCATAATGTTTTCATACAAAAAATTACTGTACAACTATAAAAAAACTATTCTTCAGAATTGATGAATAATTTTTTGTAATTGTACGGTACTGATGAGGGGCTAAGCCTATAGCCCAAAAATGTTTTACTGTAGTAAAAAAATGTTTTTGTGTCGTATATTATCTATTAATTTATTATAAATATAACTGTTAACTCATTTTAAACATATCCAGATGGTTATTTTACTCGTTGATAACTTGCCAAAAATAGAGAATAATGATAAAATTTGAATTATTTCTCCATTTCTCTATCATCATCACAGAAAATATATTCTGACGAGATATAAGTTTCCATATTATTATTATTATTATTATAATGTCCTGCAAAACAAAATCATTATCGTTAAACTCCAAAACAATGAGATAAGTTTTGCTATCTCTGATATAACCAAAATAGCAGATCATTATTGTACATCAAGAGTTATATGTAATTTTAGTCTCATCGTATTTTCACTACATCAATTTTTATTACAGCAATGAATTTAAATGTAAAGTAATAACAGCTAACAAAATTTTACTTTCCATTGTCTAATTTTGCTTAGCTGGAACAAATAGATAATAGAAAAATAAAAGAAAGGATTTATTGTTAAATCCTGTTTAATTCAATATAAATTTTACTACTACTTCAATATAAATTTTACTACTATCAGTACTTACTACAGAATTGTATATACAATTCTGTAGTAAGTACTGATGAAATATTTTCTAAATTACCATTCAGGTTTATCTAATTGAATTTTGCAACTAAAACTTACGAAAACTCTTGTTTAATTAATCTTGATCAAATTGAAAAATTCCTTGACAGCATAATCTTTGCGATTGTGTCCTTTTAACAGAGAAAGATTTAGATCTCATAATTAAACTGAATGAAGAAAAACAAAGTGAAAGAAACAAAAATATATTTTCCACACAATTTGTGTTTTGTTTTTCTGCCGAGCCAAATCTATTTTGGTTACATTACACATTAAGTCCCAATAAGGAAACAATTCTTTGAATCAGAGTTGAACGAATGAACAAGAGAAAACTGGATTACGATTCCGACAGAATGTATCGATTTTTTAACTATAAAGGCATCTCCGCTATTGAATTATCATAGCTAACATACAAGAGACAACATACACTCGCTACCGTCACATTTTAAATAAGCACGCGTTTATAAATGAATTTCATAAGAGATAAATGATGCTAATTAAACTGTTTACCTTTCCTGAAGCAGTTCCTCCGGCTACTCCTATTAAAAATGGAGTCTTATTTTCGAAACCGTTCAGACTTTCGTACGCTTTCGGACCATTGCGACTCTTAACTTCATCCATCTTGCATAATCATCGAAACTTAACGTAACGTGGGTATCAGTCAGAAGTCCGCATACTATCCATCGATCGATGCGCCATTATTATAACCGTACTATTTAAATAATGATAATAAAAAACTAGAATTAAAACAGTTATTTTAATTAATATTATAGTTAATCGAATATTCTAAAATTAAAAAATTATAAAAAGTTATATAAAATATTTTTCGCTAAAATTTTAAAATTAACAAAAAATGGATTGGCAACAGTGTTAGTATCGACATCTGGTGCGATGTTGCATTTCTAATTTGAACATCGTAAATTTTTCCATTTTTACGAATGTAATTTTCACGAACACGAATAAAAAAAAAATGAGACTTTTTTTGGAATAGGTAAGTAGGTAAACGAATTTTATCATATCCTAAAATATTAATGAAAGGTTTTTTCTTTGATTTATGCCCAATTTCTTAACAAAAATTTAGTTGTTTTCTTCTTAAATAAAGTTAATTTTTTCTGTGTTTTAGGTAATGACGATATACATTGAGTCAGAATGAATACTAGATCAAATGTGATTCAGATAATCAAAAGAAATGAAATTAAAAAGAAGAATATTTGCTGGTTTAATCATGTGTATGATTGTAGTTGTGTTTCTTGGTGTTTACATACACTTTTTCCAACCTGAAGTTCAAGTAAGTGAAATTTGAATTAAATGGTTAGAAAATATTTTTTTGGTATGATTAGACAATACAATTTTAAAATAAGTATCATCGTAAAATAAATATAAATCTATAAAGATAAGATCCCAAATACCTATCCCATGCCTTTAAATTTGACAAATGATGAACAATCTTATATTGCAGTTTTTCTTTTCCTTATATTGGGTAAGATTCGGTACGACTGGAGAAAAAATCCCCGCGGAATTTCGACCCCCCTTTTATCTTATCCCCCCAATTAAGGGCTCCTGAGTTCAATGGTGAAGGTCCCATGCGTGGGAAAAGCCCCGTTCTCAAGTTATGGGGCCCCCAAAGTTGGGGATCGGAATCACGTTTTTTACGATTTT
>WUQG02000605.1:0-12375 GCA_011317285.2 Androctonus mauritanicus | reverse complement strand
CTCCCCTAGATAAAGATATACTGTTTACTTTAGACTTTTAATACTAGGATAAAATGACAATTAGAATCTGCTATTATTCTTCTTCATAATATTTTGAGAAACAATCTGAGCAATAATGATGATAATTTATCAAAACTTATTAACTTGGTTATAGAAAATTATTTCCAGTGAAGTAATACTTTTCATATACAGCAATGAAATGGTCAATGGATTCTCTTTCTGCTGATCCTATGGCTGAGATAGTAGTTCATAATTTGAAGGATAAACGTTCTACCAAAATGCAAAGAGCATGTACATTTTTATTGTCAATGACATCCTCATAATTTTAAATGATGTAAGTATTGTACACCAATTTGTCATGGAATATAACAACTAGTATGGATTAATAGTCAAAAAATAAAAAATTCACACAGACATTATAAGTTTTCTTGATATTTCCATCACTAAAGAGACATTCAATTATACTAATGAGATTTTTAGAAAACTTACTGCTAATCTGTTGCACTTCCCAGTTTATTCATATGATCCATATATATAAAATTTCTAGTTTTAGTTATCTTCTATTCAGAGCCTACACACATTGTATGCATTTATCTATCTAATACATACAACAAAATTAACTATATTAACACATTGCATGATGATACAGTTTTTCTTTTTTTCTGATCAGAAATGTTACTAAGGTATACTTAATAACATTACCTATATACAATCTCTCATGAACCAGAAATTATATATATAATATTGCCCTATTAAACGTATACTATTAAGTGAAAAATATTAAAAAAAGATAGCCACATGAAGAAATCACAATGTGTTTTCAGTAATTCATAACAATAAACAAAAGGATACTATCATTAATCACAAAGGTGTATATTCTATGCAGTTCATAAATATTACTCATTATTATATCAGGCAAAAAAAAATACCCTTTGTGAAAACATAGCCAAGAACAAATAAGATATAATCAACTTCACATATAAAACTGTCCTAGGTGAGTTCACTTCTATCCATGATGCAAAGTTCTTTGAAAAATGTGAAAAATCATTGATAACAACTTAAACAGCACATAATTGGCTTTAATATAAAAAAAATTTATAAAAAAACCAAAAACTTCCTATACTAAATAAGATTAACAGTTCTACTTTAGATTCTGTAGGGAAATTCATCTTGTCAAATATTTAAATATACAGTTACTAAGATTCTATTTATTTATTTATAACACTATTTAGTTTTAATTTATATTTTTATCATTTGTAATTTTTGTTATATTAATTTATATTTGTACATATATTAATTTTTTTTATTTAAGTATCATTCAAATATTCTATTGTTCTAATGTTATTCTCTGCACTGCACAATATCTGAAAGCATTCTGTATTGTTTTAAATGATTAAATTGTATTTGAATATATTCAGTTCTTTGAAGCAGTTTAATTCATCTTTCAAAACCCAATTTATAATCAGAATAAATAAAAGCACTTAGATAAAAAGTCTGAGTCATATCATCAAAACTTTTTAATGAGAAGAGAAAGCTGGACTGGAGCAGAACACAATAGTGTTATATAACAATTAGTCACATTTCCCAATAATTAAATTTTATTTTAGTATTTGTTACAGAAATGTTAATTATTATTGCTGAGATTTGAAAATTTTTAATAAAGTAAATATACAATATCATAAAAGTTTAATTTATAATTTTTCATTCTGTACATCATCTTGCTTTTATTTTAAAATTTTTGAAAAATTCAAAATTTTAAAATAAAATGGTACAAAAACTTAAAATTATGACAGCAATCTAGTATCAAATAATAAAACTAAGTTATTTAATATATTACCAGTATTTCATGATTATAAAATTTTTGTCAAAAATTCATGCATTATGATTAGATGTTTATTTCAGAATTATGAATATAGGCATTAATACTTGATCCAATCTATAATATTTATTATACAATATATTGTATACAATGAATTTAATACCTCTGGGTTTGGTATAAGTGTAATTTTTGTTATGAATCTTTTAATTTACAAATCTTGAAAATAATTGTTGTTTATAATAAGAGAAACAGTAATTGCAAAAATGCATAAACATTTTTACTATGTGAAAGTGAAGAGGAACATAAGAAATGAATACAATTTAAGCAATAATTGCAGATTGATAAATTTGCTAGATTTTATATTTTTTCTATTTTTGGGATATTATATGGTGTTTGTAATGCTTAATGTTATTCATGACTAATATTAATAATGTTTTGGATTTTAGCATAAAATAATGTTTCCCAGCATGCTTATTGTGTGAAATACATTTTTTTTTAAGTTATAAAATATTTATCCAGAATAACTAAGACTGAATTTTTACTTCAAGGGCAATTAAATAATTTTTACATAAATCTAATTTATCCAATAAATTTCTGGATATATCTAAATATTAAATTTTAAAAAATCTTATGACAATGTCAAGCTGACACACACTAATGCTTGTATTGTAATAATAATAGAGGCTTTTCTAAATATAGAACAATGAATGAATGCAAAAATGTAGAAATATAAATACTTTAGAAATAAAAAAATAATTTAAAAAAATTAAAGTTAAAAATTTCAGATAAAAAAATAATTTAAATAAAAAATAATTTTTCACAAGGTAGTAATAAATTATAATTAACCTGTATTAAATTTAATTTTAAAATATTAAACTGTTATAAATATCATAAAATACACTATTTTCTATTTAGAGTAATTTGTATAGTTTATTGTTGCAAATTCATCAATTATGTTATCATTTTTTACAATTAAAAAATTAAATAAAATCTATATGAATATACATGTATTAGGATAGATATAGTCCTCATTTTTCAAACTTGGGCATACATTAAACATAAAATAGTTTTCATAGTATTATTAGTGAAAGGATTCAAAGAGGCCAAGGGTTATAATAGATAGAAAACTGCTGGGCTAATCAACTGTTATATGCATGCAATTCTAATATTAATAAATTAAATTTATGGAATAACATATAATAAAGCATGTAACTCTTTTGCTATATTTAAGAGTTTCTATGTCAGTATAATTTCTATACTTAATGTTATCAATAAATACTTATAAATTTTAATATTACTTTTGGTTTATTTTTTATAATTTTAGAAATTTATATAAAAAGATTGCAGTTAGAGTAATATTTAAATATTTCAAACATCTTTTACAATTATATGATTTAATATAAAGTTTTATATGTAAATCTACTATATTTTAAAATTTTATCCAATGCAACTGGTTAAAATTTCTAAAAAATTCAGTTCAAACTTAAAAATCTAGTGACTAAAACTTATGTAATAGTGTAATTTAAACAAAATTAGATAAATTATTTATTTCTAATTTTGGCTCTTAAGAATCATGATGATGAAAATGTTAGATTTATAATATATATTTCTATTCTTTTGCTTAAAATGCATTATAACAAGCCATAATATTTGTTTTATTGTAGTAATTTCATTTTATATTTCCTATTTTTATAGCAATTCTTCAAAATCTTTATATATATATCCCAAATAAAAACATTCCAATATATTTTCACTTTTATATATATCCAGAGAAACAGAAAGAAAAAAAATAAATAAAGGATTTAATAACATTATATTTGAATTATATATTATCTGCATCCATTCTTAGTATAAAATATCACAGAAAAAAAAAAATCAAGTATTTATGATCACAAATTTTGAAATTTATAATTTAATCTAATATTGATTTTTTTATGATACTGAGTTATATATATTTTAACTCAGTATCATATCAGTAATTTAAATTAATTAACAATATTTTAGAAATTAAATATGTTAGAATTCTACAATATAAAAGCAGAAGTTTAGGACAGTTATGTTGATGAAACAATATATTCATAATTGCAATAAAAGAAATTTTTTAGATGGTAAAACATTGATATGTAAATTATCAATCAATAAATACTTTAATCAGTCTCTAGAAAAATATATTTTATTCAATTATTAAGAACAAATATTCTTTTACCTACATCTCTTTACGTTTTCGCTGTTCTTCCATTTGTTGTTCCAATGCTTTTCTATAATCATCCTTAATTTTCTTTGAATCTTATTTATATAAAATAAATAAGAGAAAATAAATACTAAATTTGCAAATTATACTGATTATAATTCCAAATAAATTTAAACAAATAAAATTTTACCAAACTGAAGTGTTCCATTTCTATTTTGTCCATAAGGTGCAGAAGGAAAGCCAAATATATTATTTGAAGTCAGCATATTATAACTGAAATAATTAACTTTTATAGTAGTAGTAATAATACAAAAATTATATATATATATGTAAAATTTATTTTAATATAAATGATATTCTATAAATTTTATAAAATAAACACGGGTAACAAAAATCTCTTTAGTATTGAAAAATTTTGAAAACTAACCTATTGTAGAAATTTGACTCAATATTGTTATTTAACCGATATTGTAATTTTCGAGTCAGTCGTTTTAATTCCAATTGTTTTTCTTTCTAATAAAAATAAATAAATGTTAAACAATTTTCTACTAATAATTAAATCTATATTATATTTTAATTCATTTCATCTAACTTGATTATTACTAATTTTGAAATAAAAATAACCAGAACTTTATATATTGGAAAATATATTCTTAATTATTTATGCTAATGATATAAGAAATGAATCAATTTATTGAAAGGAAATAAACACAATTGAGAAACAAAGGTAATTTAAATTTTTGTTTTATATTTTGCATTTATCATATTATATAATGTCAATATATTTTCATACTTAAAAAAATTTTTATATTTTTCTTTATTGAATAATTTCTAATCTTAACTTGCTTTTCCACTTAAGATTTCTTTTTATGATCTCTAGGACTTTCATAGAAATTTATTAAATATTTTTAAAAATTTGACAAATTATTTATTTAATTTATAAATGCTTGAAAATTTAACAGTGAAAAAAATTTTATTCATTAAAAAAATTTAGTTTATTTCATAATTAAATTTTTTTAGCAAATAAAATTTTCATTTCATTATTAAATTTTTAAGCATTTATAAGTTAAATAAATAATTTGCCAAATTCATTTATTTAAATCTGGACTCAATAGATGAGAACATTTCTTGTACATTACTTTCAGTTCACATTTACAGATGAATAATACAACACAACACTAACCAGGAGCATGCTTAAAATAATGGTGAGCAAAACAACTGTTTTAAAATTTGGGCCATTTGGGAGTGTGGTGCCTTACAATGGTTTATCAAAATTATTAATCAATATAAATGAACACAGAAAATTTGAATACAGTCAAGGATTTAAATTACCTTTAGATACTATCTTAAAGTTGATAAAATCAACTTTTTAAAGATAATTTACATTGCCAAACAAATGTATTTAAAAAAAAGGATGATCAAGCAGTAATTCTTTAGATCAATAAGTTGTCACTAAAAGATGAACTACAGTTTTAAGCCAAAACTGTAATGGAGTACAACTTCTTATTCTTCTATTATCCATTAGTAAGAATAATTTTGAAAAATGTTAATAGGTAAGAACTTCAATTTTAATCCTTATTCAACCACAATCAATTATTATTATAATTAAAATTATTATAATTTCTTTAAAATTGTCACTGTTTATGTAAGTTTTGCAAATTTATGTCTAAGAAAAACCTATATGTAACTCTGTGTATAGATTACAGCAAATTTGAAGCTTATCTGTATTTTGACCTTTTTGAGGTTAGTAATAACCAACTATTTTTAAGTTTTAATAATTTAATGAAAAAATTGTTTGTCATTTTATACTTATTGTTAAAAAATTTTTTTTAAATTAACAATTATAAATCAACAGACTGATAAGAGATGGTATAACATCTAAAATGCATATGTGAGCCTGATGTACAAAATGTCTATAAATAAAAGAGTTATGTTCTTGATCTATTAAGAATATGTCTCATCTTGTCCAGTTTTGAAATTCAAGTATTTTAAAATTCATCTTTTAGTAACAGCATTTAAACATATTTCTATTCTTGCAATAGACTAGATCTCTAAAGTATCAGTGTTTTTCAAAATTAAAATAAAATGTATTTCAATTTCTTAGTAAAGAATGGCTCAATGATATTTCTATTTTAAACTTAGAACATAAAATTGCAAATGTTAAATCAATTGTTATATTTATATTAAATTCAAAGAGAAGAAAAAAAATTATATTTTCATTAACTATAAAATAATGTACTATTATACAAATTTTATTGACTTTAATAATAATTCTTTTATTGTTCATTAATATATCTTCATACTATTTTTTTTTTCTTTTTCCATTGTGTATCAGAAAACCAGTTATATTTGTTCAGCTAGATTTGAAGTTTAATAAAAATTTCATCATAAGAAATAGCGCATAAAATAAAAGTACTATATCCAAGCTAAAAATAATTTTTTTTATACAGCTGTGTAATAATCTATTTGAAAAATGACGGTTAAATTATTAAACAAAATTGAATTTTCATAAGAAAAATGTCTTTTCTTTGAAATAGATAGTCAATAAATATTTTAAAATCAAATAATGCAAATAAAGTTAACTATTTTTGAAAATAGAAATGAAATAATAATTTTCAGTATCAATTTAAAACCTTGATAATTATTTTTATGGTTCAAAATGAACCATAATTATGATAATTTCATTTTGAAATTATCATAATTTTTGTTCAAATGAAATTTCATTTAAACAAAAAATAATTTTGTTTAAATGAAATTTCATATTTTTTGATTTTTATGAATTTTATTTTATGAATGCATTTTAGTTTTGCAGTTATATTAATTAATAGTCATACCTCTCTTAAATATTTATTATAATCAGAATTTCTTTCTTTAATTAATTGTATACGCTTATCTTCATATTCCCCTAGAGGTAATCCTTCAAATTCAGATTCTTCAAAGTTAATTGAAGCTAATTTTCTTTGTGGTGGATTTCTCTTAACTTCTGTATTAACACTCCAGACTGCTGAAAATATTGCATTTCCTGACTGCAATTATTAAATACAAAAAATAATGATTTTAGAATTTACAAATTCTTAGCATCATTAATTAATAAAATTACAATTATAAATAATTAGAATTTTATTATTATTTATAAAGCCAGTTATTAAGAAGATATAATCACTTTTTCTATAATCAACTTCAAAAAATAGATTACATATAGCACAATCAACAGGAAATATTTATTTAAAGTAACATTTTTCGAGTCCTTTATAAAGTTTCCTCAGCAATATATATGGTATATCTTAAAAACAAAAATATAGTATAAATATTCTGGACAATACTCCAATAATAGTTCATTTAAGAAGAATATCAACATTAGAGATGTGTCATTTTATAGTAACTATAAAGTGTCTTATAGATAAGAATATACTTTAAAACATATATTAGGTGGTATGAAGGCAAATCAAAAAGTAAGTTACACTGTTGAATAAAAAAACAAAAAAATATACTCAAGATATGTATGTTGGTTTAAGGGTACAACATTTATTCATTTTTCAACATAGTTGTCTAAAGACTATAAACATTTATTGGACTATGTGATTAACTTTTCCATACCTGTACATGAAAAGTCTCTTCAGTTTGGTGCAACCAGGTTAAAGGATCACAGTTTTCACAGCCTCATTAATTTGGAATTGTTGTCCACTGAAATCCTGTTTCATTTTATCAAACAAATGGTAGTTCTATGGGGATAAATCAAGACTGTATGGTGGATGTTGCCACACATCTCACTTGAATGATTTCAGCAATCCTTTATTTTCCATGCTGTGTGGGATATGGTGTTGTCATGCAATAGAATGACATCTTTGCTCAATTTACCCCAGCATCCATCCTTAACTACCTTTTTCAAATTTTGTAGCATTTGGAAATACGAGTCGGCATTGATATTTTGTCCCTTTTGGCAGAAATTCCATATAAACATCTTTATAATCAAAGAAAACAGTCACCATGACCTTTTGTGCAGATGGTTGGACTTTGCATTTTTTCCTTGGAGGAGTGACATGCTTCCATTCCATTATTTTGGTTCCAGTGGTGAAATGGTGAAACCACATTTTATCATCTGTGATGATTCAATGCAAAAAATTGTGATTCTCAGCAGAATATCATTGCAGAAGAGTCAAAAATGACAGTAAATATTAGTTTCGTGCTGGTCAGTGAGTAAACATGACACCCATCCATATACAATTTCCAATATCCCAGTTGCTTGTGAATGATAAAATGCATAATCTCATATGAAATGTCTAACATACTGGAAATTTCTTTGATTTTAATATGCCTATTATCCCATATCATATTATTAATGGTGGCAACATGCTCCAAAGTGCTGGATATTGATGGTCTGCTTTGCAATATTCAGCCATCAAATTTATGCAACCATTTGCAAATTGTTGACATCATTTTAAAATGGCTAAGTGAGATATGGTTTTTCCCTGTATACAGCACTACAATGGATGCAGTATAATTTAAGTGCTTAGCTTATAAAAATTGAATGATTCCTTGCATTTTCAATCTGGAGTAAGAATCAAATTGATGCACCATTTCAAACTGCCTCCTGGCACATGCTTTATACAGTTACTGAACTAAAATATCTTGTCAGCAACTCTGATATATTGTCTACTTTGTTCCCAAGCACACAGAGTCTGACTGCAATCCCACTCCAGATAATGCTAAGTGTAACTTACTTTTGATACACTTACCTAGTTTAAAGTAAGTATATTTTTTTTTTATGAATCAGAAGTTTGATATGAATTTTAGGTTAGATAATATATAATCAATTCTTATTTTGTGATGTATCATATATATCTCTTATATTGATTTATTCCTAGATTAAAAAATAACACACATGTAAATTAACATTCTTCTTTAACAATTAAAAAATTGATAAAAAAAATTCATGATATGTCAGGTACAACATGCAAGAAGAGAAAATGTTTTATATGTAGTCAATATAACATTTGTAGAATTTTTATTATATAATAATATGATATTATATAATAATAATAATAGATAGATGTATAGATTGCTTGTTGATGCATGATGTGACAGCACTAAGCTTCTATGAATATTGTAACACTAGGAATTGAAAAAAAAAATTATTTTTTGTTATCCATATATAAATCAAGATTGGTCTTTCTATAAAAATTAATTAAATAAATCAATATTTTCCAAAAAATATTGCTTTATATTCATGTACAGGGTCATTGAGGTAAATCTGGAATTTTTTTAGGCAGAATTTCCAGCAAATTCTGTATGGGCTATAATTTGGTTATAATTTCAATCAACACGGAAATAATTAATAATTGATAAAATAGTGATTTCTACTTCAACAAGTTTTGAATACGATCAGAGGGCAGCCATTATTGAATTGCTTCGTTTAGGAAAAATGCTGAAGGAAATCATTGCATGGTTTTGCTACAATGATTTCCTTCAGCATTTTTTGCTACAAGAGATTTAGGGAGTCTAAATCTCTTGTAGCAAAACCAGCCAAGAGATTTAGGGAGTCTAAACCCAGAGAAACTTATTCCTGACTGAGCCAAACACAGAAAGCAATCTGATTGCAAGAGGAGTGACAAATTTGTCTTCGAATTGGAGGAGAAGATTGACCAGAATCCAGGGTGGAGCATGGCTGACTTGGCAAAAGAAATAGGCATGGTGAGGTCAACAATCAGTCTAGCAGTGCAGAAGGATTTGAGGTACAAATCTTTTTTCCTCAGAATCCAACAATTGTTGACCGAAAAAAACAAGATCGATCAGAAAATAGCCGCCATATAGTGCCATTTTCCGATAGCGATATCGCTGATAGGCCTAGCTTTTCAGTAGCCAGCCCTGATTTGTGGTGTCCATCCAGCCCAGACAGCAGCCCTCTCAAATACTTCGTATGGGGCGTGGTTGAAGCAAAGATCAATAAGACTCATAATAACATGAAGGACACCCTGAAGGTTTTTATCCTACAGATGACGATGAATTTAAACAGAGAAGAGGTGAAGCATGCCTGCAGGGAATTTAGACTCCAATTCAAAAAAGCTGTAGAAGCAAATGGCGGCTATATCGAATTGTTTCAATTATTTATAGTGTATTTAACTTTTTAATTAGTTTTCTTATATTTATTTTTTCCTGCAATTTTGTTGTTTTTATTTGCATAGCGATTTTTCTGGATTTATCTTGACGACCCTGTATATAGGATTTTTAATACAGATTACAAGTTAATTCATTATTTGATGATAATATTTTATTTATAAGTAATGAGGAGCAAAATCTAAAAAATATTTTCACTTATTAATATTAAATATTAGTTAATAAACTGATTGTATGAAGTAGAAAAATTGATGCAAGAAGTCCTTAACTTATGATCATTCAACTTATATTATTTCTAATCTTATGATTGCCCTTACAATATTTTGAGTTTGACTATTTTCATAGCATATCGGTTAGAAATACATTTTGCTTTATAAAAATTACAAACTTTGGACCCAGGCTTCAGTGTTCTATTGTCCATTACTACTAATAATAAAATACTAATAAAATAAAATTATAAAATTACCAACTAATAAAATTATTAGTTGGTAATTTACCATTATGGATCATTTTTGACTTTTGATCGGGCTATGTTTGATAACCCTCATATAGGTATAATCAGTGTCTATCAGAAGGAGGACGAAAGGAGCGACTGCCCCAGGACTCACAATTTTAAAGGCCTCAATTTTCACGATTTTTAGGGGCTTTTTACCACTATATATTTGTCAATTTTATCATTTTAAATGTAAACAAGCTTCTATGAAATAAATAAATGTTATAATTGAATAAATATTTAATATCAGTGTTATTGACTTCAAAGAAACAAGCTCTAACTGCAGTATGGTATTATAAAATTTTGCTTTTTATTTAGCAAACGCTTTTGACATATTTTACGTCCTCATCAGGCTTTTCAAAATAACGAAAACTACAAAATGAAATTGAAGAGTTTAGAACAGAACAATTTTCAAAAAATTTAAAAACATAACCATGACAACAACTGATGCTTAACAAATATAAACAAACCAAAAAAAAAACTTATGGCTAAATAAAATACAGATAAGATAAAAACTATAGACTAAAAATTAAAAAAGGTTTCAGAAAAATTCTTCTAAATCTATAAGACTAGGGTCCTCTGAACCAGTCATGGATAAACATGTCTGTCGCTTCATTCATTTCCTTCCATTAATATAATACTCGTTAAAAATATACTTCCACTTACTCAAATCTTCCTCCTATTATCCAAAGCATATCTCCACGCCATTGAAGGCTCCCATGCAAGTCTATGATTGATTAATTTCTCTCGTCCCGACCTTCTTAAAATTTCCAAGGATTCCATCACAGGAGTTAGTTATTTATATAATCTATATTCTTTTATATTCTATATGAAATATTTTCAGATGTAATTGTTATTGTCATTTTAGGTAACTGGGATACTTCAATTGCAAATTCAACAGACCTCTTTCGTACAATAATGCTTTTCTTCGATTTTCAATTAAATTTTCATCGCACGCAACAGAATAGAATAGTTATAATTGTAAATGCAGAAGGCATATCAGTAACACATTTTCTCCAATTTTCACCACGATTGTTAAATTCTATGGTATCCGTTGTATTCGTAAGTATTCAGCATTTTAAACAAATCTTATTAGACAATCAGTTTTTATAGTAATTATAAAAACTAACTATTTAACTAATTAACTATTTTATATTAACTATAAAATATTATAGTTATTATAATATTTATCATATAAGATTTAAGAAACTTTTATATTTTTTATCTATTTTCATGTACTGTATATTTAGATTTATATATTATTTTTATTTTATCTATTATAGTATAACATAAAACTTCAATTTTTTAAATGTTCAATTATTATACTATACTAATAAATTTCCAATCAAAAATGACAGCTTAAATTACATTATCCATTTATTTTATTGAGTGCTAACTTAAGCTTAGTATCTTATATCTTTAAATTTACTTTTAATAATTCTGGAAAATAAAGTATAAAACTACAAATCCTTTCACTTTTTAAATTTATATTGTAATTATGGAATATACCAATGATATTCTAAAATATTTTGATCGTTATAGTTACTGACCTTTTTTTAAATTTTGTTGACTGCAAAATTTTAAAATTCAGTTTCTCCATAGTGTTTCGGTGGACATTCGTGGCTGGCAATATTTCTTTTATCATCTATATCTTGTTTTTTTTTTAAATTTTTCTTAACTTATCTATAAAAATCCATAAAACAGGTGTGCGAAATTACCAAAACAGATGAGTCTATTAGCAAAATGTAACCATATTGA
>WUQG02000594.1:0-12376 GCA_011317285.2 Androctonus mauritanicus | reverse complement strand
ATGGTTCTGTCCTGTTCAAAGCCTCAGTTTGATAAGGTCTGGACATTAGAGGCTTGATTGGATAGGCCAATTTTATTTATCTATCCAACCCCTCATCATATTATAACTATTAAATGAGTAACTGTTTATTCACTTCCTCTTTGTACAATTCTTAGTCTGTTTAATATAATTCCCTTTCCTTCCTCCCTCCGTATTTGCAACTTTTATGGTATTTGATCATGGTTGGCCATTCTAGTTATTGTCGGCAACCCCCTACGAAGCCACTTATACCATTCCAACGGGAGGGGGTGTTGTTGATTAAAAGTGGCTTCAGATTATATCGAGAAAATAAAGGTAGCCTCTATTTCACTACTTAAGTAGCTTATTCCAAGTTTTGAATCGTACCTAGAATAGTTTGTGCAGCAGGAATTGTTTTGCAGTTTTTGATGTATGTTCAGTTTCGTGATGTGCAAGTTGAGTAGTAGTTTATCCTAGTGTTCTCGATGGCAAGCAGCTTGTAAGTTGTTGCATTGCCTTTTTGTGCATGTAAGTTCTTTTTAATATTGAATACGCTTTAAAATTCTACTTTACAAAGCTATTTCACTTTGTCTCTTTGGTCGGTGTCAATTGATGTGCTTTAAGAAAACTCCATGTGCCCGTCAAACTAAGTTTTATCTTCTCACTGTGTATCTCCCCTTCCTGCCCCCAAATTTCCCTTCGTCCCCTTTTTAGGGCCAACGTGGGGGCAGAAGTGGGTGGAGGGGAGAACCACCGAGGTCTCTGGTTGGTTCTGTTTAAATAGACGGCCCTAACTGGAATGGCCTGTTTTTTTCTCTGGACGTGGAATTTTCGCTGCTTAACTATAACGGTTTATGAAGTTTTTGCATTGTTGCAATTCGCGATTTGAATTTATTCCTGTGTCGGGGAAAGTGGTGAGACGAACAGGTGGGGAGGGAGTCTCTTCTCTCCTCCCTCCCCAACTTGTGAGGATGGCTGTTGTACGTTTCCAGACGTAGTTTTGACTGTATTGTAATTTGTACTTTTCCATGTTGACACTTAATAAATTTCCAATATCTTGGAATCAGTGTTGTCTGTTCACTTTATAACGGAAGCTCAGTCTCTCTCGTTACTAACAAAACTTCGGAAAAAGTAACGCTAGAGATTGCAGCTAAAACACACACACAAAAAAAGCGTACCTAAAACACACTTCTAAACGAACTTATCACGTGTGAAACGTTCACTTTTAAAAATTGGAATAAATTGATACATTTTCTTTTCCAGCTGTCGCATTTTGCTTTCGAGTCAGCTGTTCTTTATCTCGGGTGGGTAGCCGGCCATGACCCTGCCAACGGTACCCCGAATTTAACAATGGTTATTGAAGTAGTAGGGGTCACGTGCCAGTAACAATAGTGTTTCCCCCTAACCGTCATCCGTAGTTCATTGTCCGATCACCCAAGTCATTACGTCACAACTGCGCTCAGCTGGTTGACAGCTGGCATCGATCGCGTGGCTACCCTTTTCCTTTCAATAGAGGCCAGCCATAGCCGAGAGCGACATCTTTCGATTGCCAATTGAACTAGATCGCGTTTGGTCTATAAAACTGAATTTTGCTCTTCAAATTTGTATTCACGTTTTAATAAAAACTGAACCCAGATCTCTCATAATTCCGAAAAATTTACCATTTATTTTAATAATCGACGATAACTTCTACGGCGTATTTAAAGCATTTTTTTTAAAAGAAATTTTCAAAATTAACTTATTAAACTCTGAAACCATTCTACATAATCTCCGATGACTTCTAAACTATTTAAACTGACATTTTTTTTTTTTTTTAATTTTCCGACTCTTCGATAAATTTCTTCCTCTCTCTCTCTCTCTCTCTCTCTCCATTATTCCAAAAAACTGCTTTCCACCGTTCTAAATATGAGAACAGACCAGGCTCCGCATCATATTTTACTCTCAAGATTTATACGAATTTCTCGACGTATACGGCAGAATAGATAGGCACAAAAAGGAAGGAAATAAAAGTGAAAAGTTATTCAAATCGACTCGAGACGTAAAAAAATGGATTACTCTTGCAGGATTTTTGTGATGAATGTTGCAGTTGCTGCGGGTCTCTCTGCTAATGGGAGGCCAATCGTCTCTCTTATTTTATTTTATATATATTTTTTTCCAGACACCTGGTACTAACTAGGACACGTTAACACATTGATTTTATAATTTTTAGCCCGTGGAGTACGGTTAACACCTGCAATGGTAGATGCCCCTCTCCATCATGCGACAATGGCAATCGTTATCGGAGAACGGCTTGCCTTGGCTGGATTAAAATCGATTCTTTGTGCACTGCCACGATTAATCAATCTAGGTAAATCGCAATTGGTGCTGGTTGCGCCTCTTCGCGGTCGCAAATTGTAACATTATCCCGACTGAATAATTTGCGTCAGTTTAAATTATATTTTGGTCTCTGTATTAATAAAGACTACAATTGGCGATCGATCGGTTTCGATCTCGTAATTCCTTTTTTTTTCCATTCGAAATTTCGTAAAGTCGAGCCGTGAGCGCGATGATTTACTAGATAACTTTTTAAATTCTGAATAAGTAGTAATAGTAAATCTCTCTCTCTCTCTCTCGCCATTCAATTGGAATTTGAGTCGAAAAGCTATAATTATATGAATTTTTTTCGTATAACATTACGCATGTAATTATATTAAAAGAAGTGAGAAAACTACTCATTTCTGCTATGAAAGCAAATCTATATATCGACTAGCTTCTTATAAGGAAACGTCAACAAGAAGGAAAGTTTGTCCAATAGTAACATTTTCTTCCATTGCTAATAAATTATCCTCTACGGAAAAAAAGAGCAACCCGAATCAAATTTATCATCGCGAAAAATCTGTTACATAAAAATAAGAGATTCAATAAATTTAAAAAAATATTTTTATTAAAAAAAAAAAAATTGTTTTTAAATCGTTTAAATTTTTAAATCTCGTAATTAGTATTTTGTGTCCAAGCAATAAATTTTAACATCCAAAAAACATTTTTTTTTTTTTTTGGTAACTGGTAGAAATTTTTAGCCAAAAATTTGTGTGAGGCCGAGCACAAGTTGTTAAAAATTTTTATATATTTTTAACTTGTAAAGCAGACATAATTTTGAATGTATTTTTATTTGCTGATATTTAATCTATGTACTTAGGAGCTGATTTGAGCTATACATAATCAGTAATTGGACAAAATAGAATTTATTTTTTACTACTATCAAAATATGTTTGCTTATAATTTTTTTTTTTTTTTAAATTCGTGAGCATAAAGTAGGTCATACATAAGAACTAAATGTAAATTTTACATAGTCATGTTTGCATAGACACATTGACGATATGGATTAAAGACTGAAAAAGAATTATCTTGCTAGGATAACCAAGATTTTTATACCGTTAATAATAAAGCAATATTTTATATAATTTAATTATTATATTATATTTTCTTTAAAATTTTATAAAATAGTCTAATAATTTCGACTCGTTCCATGTTTTAACATCACTCGCATGACATTTTGAAACATCTCGTTTGTGCTGCTCTTAAATTTTGTTTATTAATATAATAGATTTTTTATATACATGAACTGACTTGTGAATAATTTTTAGATATGAATTTTTATAAGAATTTTTTAAAATAACGATTCAAGTAACTACACTATTCCTTAAACAATAGACTAGTATAAAACTAAGCGTGGCTACATTTAAGCATTTCTTTCGAATTATTCAGTTAATGAGACCTTTCTAGAAAAGATTTTTAAGTCCAAATTTTTTTGTTTATCGTCGGAAAAAGAATTAATTGAATTTTTCATTCTTTTAGGAGTGTTAATTAGAAGCATTGCGGCCGTGTGGCTGCTTCTCCAACCGAATTATCTCCATTGTCTTAGTCATTAATTCGTTTAAACTATTAGTCATCTCTAAAGTTAGCTAACGACATTGCTTTCTTCAATTTTGCCATCAATGGCAGTTATATCTTTAGTAGCATCTCTCTCTCTCTCTTCTCTCTCGTTTACATTGCTCCCGCTATTCAGTATACTCCACTCTAACGATTTTGTCGCACCAATAAAGAAGTTAAATAAGCAGAATATCTATAAAACACTCTCGTTTATCTCGGTTTTTCTTAATACTATATTTCTTTACTGACCATTCTACGTTATAACACTACTACGATTTTTCTGTTTGTGTTATATGGAATTTTCTAATATAAGTTACAACCTTTTTTTAACTTTACGAATTTCTCTTTAAAATCATCCAAATAATAAACAAATGGGAATAAAATTATTTTACGGATATCAAAACAAAAAGGTTTATCTCAAGCGGTAACAAATAAAAATATCATTTTAAAGAGTTAAAGCGAAAATAGTCGAATTTTTAACATCGAAGAATTGGCAAAATTGAAATGGTAGAAAGCAAAAACTGCGGATTTTTTTCTTTTTATAGCTGTTCATGAGAGAGTTTAAGGCAAACGAATAAGCAGGAAGAAGATAGGAAAATTTCTTTAACTGATTTGATGGTTCGATTGAAGCTTGTTCAATAAAGGCAGAGAGAGAGAGAATTTAATCTGATACGGATGCATTAGTACTATAACATTCCTACAACGATTTCTGGAATTCCGCGTGTTTCTTTTCAGCGATCGACGCTCAAGTCGAGCATTGAAACTGCCGTAAATAGCAACCCTGTAAATTGTTCTCCATTCTGCCTTTAAGTGAATTTTTCCAACGATAAAATGAAATGCTATTATCCGATTTCTTTCTTTTTGTTTCTTTTCTACTTTGAAAATCACTCCCAATTGTCCTTCTGCTCTTATAAAAGAAGTGTTTCTTATCGACTAGTTCAAAGGGTTGTAAAATTCAATATGCCGGGGAGAAAATTAATAAGTCGTTGCGCTCGCCATAGTAATGACGCTTTTTACATTCGTCATCGTTGTCGCTTCTCTCTCTCTCTCTCTCTCTCTCTCGCTTAGTACTTAGCGGTAAGATTGGAATTTTTGACACTGCCCACACTCGGTTCCATGCCAAATTGAGAATTTTACTTAATTATATTATCGATATCTTAATTAATATACACTGGTACGGCTAAAACGAAAACCAATCTTACATTAACGCTTAAAAAAAAAAAGAAACACCAATGCAGCATTTGTAAAGGCAAATTCGACGTGTAAATATTTTTAAACTGTTACGTTTGATTTAAACATTTTTACTTTAAAGTCTGGTAATATTTGTAAGATTAAAAATGTGGAATGTTGGTGGCACTTTACACCCAGAAAATATCTGCAATCTTATAGACCTATTAGGCCGTATCTTGTGATCGAAGAGTGCCATTAATATCGGTACCATCTGTACACATTCATACACACTTTCCAATATGTAGTCGAATATTTACAAAATACTGGACTTTTCCAAAAAGTAATAGCGACCAGACACTTATTTCCAAAGCCCCAATTTACTGGAAGATATAATAATTCCGTTTTTATAACTTAGAAGTAAAAGAAATGCGAGAGTTACTTAGGGATTTTGTTATAGTCAACTGTTTATGGTCGAAAAAATTGTACCTCGCTCATTATTTATTTATGATATTCTTAGGAAGAACGCATAAAACATCATATGTTCCAAAAGCGTTTTTTTTCCAGATTAAAAAGAAAAAAAAAAGATAAATTTCGCCACGAAAAATAAAAGATCAATGTAACTCACTGATGGAACAAAGGACGCCAAGTTACTTTTGAAAAATGGCATGACCATTACTCGACCGAATTATCAGAGAATAAGAATAACTTAACTTTTGTCTATTTTTCCATTCGTTAAATAAATTAAGCGTAATTTGTAAATGAGTAACTAAAAAAAAAAAAAAAATGATATTCATGACTTCAAATCTATATATAAAGCATGCAAACGTTTCTCTTCGTATTTATTCGTTTTATTTCGCTAAAATATTTTATTTGGTAGATTTAGTTAATGGGACTTTGTATATTCACATAAATCAGTGGATACATAATTTTAAAAATCGATTTTAAATTTTTGTTTTTGTCTAGTAATGGAAACGAAGAATAAACAGAATTTGCTTTAGAAAATATCAATTTCTTTAGAGAAATAGTTATTGTCTGAAATATAATCAGTTTAATCTTATTTAATTAACTTGAATTAATGTCTATAAAGAATCTTTTGAAACGAATTATTTTATTTTTTTTTCCTTTTAATTTTTTTATACAGATTCGTCTTAATTTTTATTAGAAGAAGAAGAAAAAAAAAAAAGAGTTTTAAATTTTTAAGATCATTTACCAAGTAGATCCCGATAAGCAATTACTTTAGAATACATTTCTCCTTTTATTATGTTACTTGACTATCAAGTAAATTTTACGATGGATTTACCATTTAACGATACCCAAAATGGCATTGTAATTGAGCGATTTCCTTTTTGACATCTTTTAAATAAAGATTTAATCCGCCTTTATCCGTCTCCAAAGACTAAATTCGTTCATTGCAATCATAAATTTAATTCTTCTCTTCTTAAACATGATATTTTAACATTTGTAAATCTGCACTTCAACAACACAATAACAATAGAATGAAATTACGCACGTTATGCTAAACACGAATAGATTTCCCTTTTAGACGAAATGTTTAAAGAAAAAAAGAGAGAGAGAGAGAGAGAGAGAATCCTTCAGGAGTGTTTTTCTTCTTTAAACTCTGTTATGTTTATATTGTTTAAGCTTGCGCTTACAAATGTCACATTTTCTATTTTTTAAACGTAAAAAAATATATATTCGATTGCAATAAATGATGATGATTGCAGAAATCGCAGTTTTAAGTGCATTTAACATGATTTTATATTTTAAAATTAAAGGTGTTTAAATATATATCATAATGTTAATTGTGTTCCTTGATAAATGATCTCTAGGATTAAAGGCGATTAAATGTATATTTAAGCATATTTTCCTCGTAATTATAGGAAATTACATATAAAAAAAGTGATTATACATATAATTACTAGCTTTTTTTTAATGAGAAATAACATTTTGATGATAAATCGGCACGATGATCCGAATTTTTATCGCATGGTTTTTAATTAATTAATATTTCGCTCGAATGACGTTCACAGGAAATACGGAAATAATAATATTCATTTATTTAAAAGTGAAATCAGAGGTTTGCACCATTATCGATTTTTCCTTACTTAACAATTCAAACGAAGTAAATTCACGAATTGGTCACAACTTGTTTTGTTTACTAGAGCAAAAGATTGGTAGAGACGAAGAGAGATGCCATCACTAACTAGTTTAACCCAATTCGGAATAGCATAGCTGATTGCTGCACCAACCCTTTACTCTGAAACGGTGTAAAAACTAGTTCAATCTAACGAGGTTTCAGTACAGGCCGCTTTACGATCCATCCACTAGTGGATCCGATGTAAATTTATGGGGCGTGAAGTAGAAACGGCGCTCGAATCAATAGGACGGTCCAACATAAAATCAGCCAGCAACAGAGCTGTGTTGCTGGACAAACAACTCTGCTGATATATAGCCTGAGCCAGTAGGAGTTTATAGCTGAGCATTAGTTAGAATGTTATTGTTAGCCTCTGGGTGAACCAAATTCGACTTACAAAAAGATTCACCTGATAGAATAGTCAAACAACTCAAAAGAAAAAAATATACAATCCTCTTACACAAATTCTAACTGAACTAAATAAAAACGAATGCAGTAAAAATTATTGTAGGTCACTTTTTCCAATAACTTAGCACCATAATAAAAGTCTGTTATCAGTTCGAAATATTTCTCTTGGTATATAAGTCTAGATTAACTGTCGGATGCCAAACCAAATAATAAATAACTCCTACTTATTAGACAGATCCACTCTTCCAAATCAGACTGGGCAAAAATTATTTAATATTTCAACCATCATGCGATGTTATACTAACGAAATTATTATATAATTTCGGAGCAGGAGAGAAAAAAATATTTGGTTTGCTTCATCCATCTCGATTGCGGTACGTGACCTGAAAGTTGTTCTCCGCACCATCCACAAAAATTAAAAGTTTTGGAGGAGTCAGCTTATCCCAGACTTAACTAGAACCATGTAACATTTTTAACTAGGAAGGTTGTTAGTATTCTCTGAGGGTGTTCCTTCTTTTGTCGTCCTTTCGTGATGAAATCTACTGTAGTATAGAAGCTGGATTGATGAAATTCGAGAATTTTTTAAAATGATTATCTAACGAATCTTCTTCTTTATTATCCATTATTAGATTCATTTGAATATGAGGAAAAGCGACAAATATTTAAAACATTTATTTTTTCTCTCAATGATGATGATGACGATATAAATTTTATATAAAATCTTTACATAATTTTTCCAGTTTTATTTACCGTGAAGCAATAAATAGAACAAAATATTGAATTTATAATTAAGTATTATAAATTTATTATTAAATAAACGGTCATTAAAAATTATATTTAAATTTATTATTATAGAAAATGTGATTAATCTGTCATACTTTCTTTTTTAATAAATATTTTCGAACTTTCTATTAAATTACGACTTCAAAGGGACATGAAAACAAACAGGCTACCTGTTCAGATCTGATTATATATTTGAATTTTCATTTCAAATTAAAAATTAAAATATATTAATTACTTTATTGCAGAAAATAATAAACTTAACTATCTTTGTTTAGTCAACAGTTATGTTGTGTAATTATCATACTTTATGCTTATATTTTTTTATGTTTTCATATTTTATTAAACTCTGTAGGAAGTAGAAATGTTTACGCTTTAAAAGAATTCCAATTGATTATAAAATTTATCACATAATAATAATAATAATAATAATAGTAATATAAGGCAAAAATGGATGAAGGAATAAGTAATTTTTTCCCTTAATCTGACCAAAATAATTGAAGAAAGAGAGGGAGAGAGGAAGAAAATCCCTTGTCTTTCATTACTTCTCAACTGCCTCTCTGATCCCTCTCATCTTTCCAAGCAATATAAACATGTACGTTATAACTATCTTATTGTATCATAGAATGAAGATATAAATCAATCCTAATACAGATTAATCGATAGCCATGCAACTGTAATACAAAAGATTTTCTCTCGCTCTCTCGCTCTCTCTGTATGTGTGTATATCTCTCTTTCTCTCTCTCTCTCCTAATTTTTAAACTTTATTTATTATGTAGGAAAAAGTGGGGATGCTAAACATTAATGCAGACGTTATGCAAATATATGTCCAAACTTCTGATGCGAAACGTGATCTAACGTATTTACCCATTATGTAATTAGATGCAATAAAAGCTATCCATCAGTATTATCAACGGCGGCATATTAAACAGAGAAAATGTATAATCACTCCAAGGGATTAAGGCAAATTTAAATTTTGATATGTGGAGCATTTTTTTTTTCTCTCACTTTGATTCATTCCTCTCTACCCATTAATGCTTTGCACAGATTTAATAATGTTTTCATACGTCGCAATAATTCATTTACACGAAACAAGAAGTTGAAAATAAGTTTAAGTTAAAACAATAAGTTTAAATTAATTTAAGAATCATTATTTATTCGATAAAATTCTCTTAATTACACTTAATTACTTAACGCCAAAAATCTCCACTAATAATTTACTGCAAATTATTATTTGTTTATCTTATTGATTAAGAGTCTATCTCATGTTTTTCGTTCAAAATTAATTGAAAAGAAATAATATAGAAATTATGATTTGATGATCTTAATATTGAGTACGTCATGAAATATAAAGATTTTGTGAACATTAAAAACGCTTTTTACTCTCTCGAAATTATAAGACCGACTCATTTTTCACACTAAAGGTTATCTTTCGGTACAAAGAGTAACAACTCTCTTTATGTCTTAGCCATTAACAGTAAAAACCTGCTTAATTTACATGAGGAAGAAAGTTTCGATCCACATACACTTGTGTCCATTAGAAGAGATCGGAACAAAAACCTGTCTCTTATGAGCATTTGGCAATGGGACAGTTTGGGCGGACTGTGAGAACAACAGCAGCTGTGACCGTTTCGTGTATGTACATTTTAATTACCAGACCTCCAACAGCAACCCAGTCTAAGACTGTTGACAGAACACAAGGTTTGTTATTTAATTAGCCTGGAACTGGGAGTGGTGAAGGAATGACAAAAGACTACTTTTGTCGGATCCTTTGTATTCTGGCTGATTTGTAAACGTTGTCTTCTCTGTGCAATCCGATTATTGTTAGAGGAAAAGTATGCGTCAACACTCGTTCGCTCTTACTTGCGCTTTCTGACGTAAAATACAAAAATCCCAATGAAAACTCATCGAATTGATTGAGACGAGAAAACACCATCAATTGGAGAAAAAAATTACGAAGTGTGACTGATGATAATTGTCAATACATATATATATATATATATATAAATAACTGGTTACAACTTTCGAGCGAATATCCAAATTCTTCGTCGCATAAATATCGAAACAAAAAAAAAAAAAAAATGCACATCTCTTCCTACCACTTCCTTTCGATACAGCGCTAGCATTTTTAAATTAACGATTTGACAAAGAATTATTTATCCAATTCCGGCAATGGCTTCACTTCGTCCTTGCATCTGGGTACAGAACCATGAAGTGTAAAATCTCTACGCATGCGTGAATAATAACAATTAACTATAGCTAAAATCAATGCTCACTAAATAATACAATTCCCTTAGCTAATTCGCAGTTAATTCGGTTGGTTTCTACTAATATTTTTGGCGTAATAACCCCCTGCAAATATCCAAAATTTATATTTTAAATAATCTACCGAAATACATAAATTCCATTTAAATATATTAAATTATAAATGGCAGAATTATAACTATTTAATATTAATTGATTCGAGATTGAGAAGAGACAGTGATTTAAGCAAAATTTAAACCATTGCGCCAAACAGATTATAGTATTTGAATGTTTAATGAATTTCCCGACCAATTTGCATTAATATTACTTAACAGCGTATAAATTTATGATCATTTTTATAAAAATATAGAATAAAATGTTAACCGATATTAATCAACGTTATCGTAATTTTCATAGTACTGCGTTCATTCAATAGATGGCATGAAGAGTTAAATAACTTGTTAATGTCGATATGTTTCATAGAAAATCGTATATATCTGTTATAGTAACCTTAATTTTAATTTTCGTAGTAAAGTCACCGTTTAAGTGCGCTTCGGATACTGTCGAAACCAAGCGTAATGGTGTGTAAACTTCCACCGCTTCTCACTCTTCCCAATTTAGATATTTTATACTCAAACTCGGCAATTATCCTGTATTTAATGATAAATGTTATCCGCAAAACTTACGATAATCATAACTTCTCCGTAATTTATTATTAATGACATAATTTTAGATCTAGCCATTGATAATATCCAAGGGATAAGTAGATGAAAATTATTTACGATCCAATAATTTAAAGAATAATCTTACGAAAATAATATAAAAATATCGATGAAGTTATAGTATTTTATAACTTTAAAAATTAATACGGGTGCGTTTTAAAATTTTTATTTTACTATTTTTAAAATCGATTTTTCTATAAATTAAGAATTAAAAAAAAAAGAGAAAAATTCAATCAAATTATCAATTAAAGTTCCCAATCAAAGTGAAGTGGAAAATTAGAGTATAAATTAAAGATTCCAATAAAATATATATATTCACAAGATGTAAATAAAAGATGAAAAGAAAAGATTAAATCTTAAATTAGAAAGTGTGAACTGCACGTATTTAAAGCGAGAATCACTGAACGGGAGAAGAGAGAGAGAGAGAGAGAGAGAAACACTCGACTTAATTAAGTTTACAGAAAGAGAGGATTTGAATTTAAGATTAAAGGTTCTTTATACTCCATTAATATCCGATAATGTGAAAAACTAACTTCTCATTCAAATAAATCTCGACAGAAAATGCGATTCTCTACTGAAAATATTGACAAAAACAATTGCATCCGTTTTATGCATTTTTTCTAAACTTCTACTAAAGTTTATGGTATAAAATATGCTATAAATGTCTCATTTTCTTGTTAGAATATTTTTATTAAGATTGAAACTAATTTTATTGCAAAGCTTACAAAATTAAGTTTAAAACAATGTTTAACTTAGATAAATAAACAGTATCGTAAGTACAGATTATCTGCAAAGAGATAGATTATAAAGCACTTTTTAATTAAAAAATATAACATTCGATTAAGAAATAACTTATTTTCCAGAAACTGTTAAATAACCTTAAGCTATAAGAATAAATTAAAGAAGACGAGTAGAACAAACAAAATAAGAAAAAAAAAAAGATGAATGAAGATCCCTTCACTAACGAGATGAGGGGGGAAAAGAACTGTTTTACATTGGGTGTAGTTCACTA
>WUQG02000583.1:0-12376 GCA_011317285.2 Androctonus mauritanicus | reverse complement strand
CCCATAACTGCCTATTAGTGCTTTATTTACTTAATCAAAATATTAAAAGGGTATAGCAGTTTTAAGTTGTATTTTAACTTTGAAATTAAAATGCTTGACTGATTTTATAAACAAATAGTAATATGAATTTTTATAAAGTACTCATGCAACACTAAATGAATTTCAAAACAACAGAAAAGTAAAATGGAAATAGCTGACTAAAATAATACATTCAATTAATTAAAATAATATTTACGATTACTTTTACTAGTTCTTTTAGGTAAATTTCGATAATTATTTATATCTCAGTAGAAGTCAAAGTTTAAATATTTTATTAGGTAATCTGAATTTTTATCATTTTATAATGGTAAATGTTAGGATTTACTGGTAAATTCTTTTCCAGACAAAAATAAAGGATTTACCAATAAATCCTTTATTTTTACTGATCTTTGAATTTTTATAGTGACATATTTGCAAATATTCATTCATTTAATTTGACCCATATTTCAAAAAGATTGCTCACTCCTGATATTGACTGATTAATAATTCAAGAAAACTGACAATATATAACTTTTATAAATTTAATATTTATTTTATTTAGATGAAGAACCAGAAAAATTGGCTGAAGAGAAAGCTTCAATTTTAGAACAGACACAAGATCTTGCTTTTCATAATTATAAAACATTTATTCAGACTGCTGAATGTTCTCAGGAAATATTCCAGGATGTAAGTATTAAAAAAATAAATTATTTGCATCCCTTATTGAATCTTTGAAAATATTTTATCCAATACAAATTACTCTTATATATGTTATGAGAATTTGATCTTTCATAATGTTTTCATTTTATTAAATATATAGTTTTTTAAAATTATAAAATTCCTGTCTGTCTAAATTGATTCATTTACTTTTGAAGGAAAAATTCTTTAAGTACATTCTGAATTTTAAATCTAGTATTTTCCTGAAGATGGTTTGTGAAAACTGAAAATGTTTGAAATAATATAAAATAAAAAGCAATATTCTTATTGATATTGCTATTTAATGCTGAAAATTTAATCATATAATTTTTTTAATATAATAAAACACTGAAAATAATAAGACATTCAGTATGCTTTATGTAAAAAATTTATTTGAAATCTTTTATGTTTTGTATATGTTTAACACATACAAATCAAATCCCTGACTTATTTTGTGATTATTTTGTAAATCAAATATAATAGGAAATAAATAAATATAAATGCTTTTCTTTATATTTATTTCTTTCCTATTATATTTATTATTGAGAGTTTTATTTGAATTAACAGTAAAGATATTTATACTTCTGACTCAGACTTTTAAATTTGACAGTAAGAAATGCAATGGTTTCATTTTCAATGATGCATGTCATAAAGTCATCCAATCTCAGAACATCACTGTCAGATAGAGATCTCATAATCAAGTTAAAACTTGTCTCTTTTCAATGAAATTGTAAAACATACTTATAATGTTAACAATTGTAATTGTAAAGATAAATCATAATTGTTAGTAATATTCTGTAAGTAGAAAAATAGAAATTGTTTGATAGATTTATGTAAATGAAGTTAAGTGTGAATCTTTCATATAAATTGCTTATAAGGAGAGTTCAATCTTGACTGAATTTGAGATAAGTGGATTGAAATAACAAATTAAAGTTAGTAATATTGTGAATTGCCATTCAACCGATTAGATATTTTCTTGTAGCATAAGAGAAGACTTAATAATTTAATTAATTTAAAATTTCTTTTGCTGTTTGGATTGTTGTTTAATAAATTTACTGTTGGTTTTTGGGTTTTTGAATGATAATCAAATACATTAGTAAAATAATTTGTTTGTGCATTTATTAATTGTTACAATAAAGTTTGTTAATACTTTTACAAGTGATTTTTGTAGAATTAATAAACTATTTTTTATTATTTAATTTATTTGTTTGGTAAAGTTTATTTCTAGTTAAGTATATTAATGTATCTTTGTTGCTGTTATTCTAACATGTGTTCATGATTTTCTTTAACAACTATGAAATTCTGATTGGTTATCAGTTATAGTGTTAGAACAACTATTGTTTTAGAAATTAGTTTTCCAATATAAATCCAGCGAGGTAGACTCTAGAATTATTACAGAGTCATTAGCTATTAAGTGTTATTAGTTTATCAAATTTAGTGACTTTGCAATGTAAGTGGATCACTCTGTGAAGCCTTATGTAAGTCAAAATGTATGTCAAAACATACTCTATAAAGTACCAAAATAGTACCCTATACTGTGTCACAATGCTATAACATTAAAAATAGTTATATGAAAATATAAGCAGATAAGTGATGTGGTAAAGCAGTTGCTTACCATCTTATAGGATCAATCTGGATTCAATTTTGAGCCCCACACTTTCCATTTTCCAGCTCCAGGCCTAGTTTATTGACTAAAATTCATAACACATTTCATCATAACAAATCATTTCATCACTTGTAACACATATATATTATAAATGATGAAATTAGAAGAAAAATGCTTGTATCTGTGTTATAACTTTATCTGCTACTGTCAATATATTTTTGTTTTTAATCAGAGAATTTTTATATAAATATGGATCTACATAAGTTGGGGACTGCTGTACATTATAAAAAATGTTTCAGAGTAATAAATAGAATATTAATTTTTATGTATTTTATTTTTCAAAGTATTATATCGTACTTATTACAAACAGTTCTGTAAAGAAATGATTGTTTGCTTTCTAAACATATGTGTTATTTTGAAATGATTAGAAATGGGTTGTTAAAATGTATGCTATCAAAATCATCTTTAATTAATGGCATAATATCCTATTGAATGTCATAAAATAATAGTTCAGTAGTTATTGTGAAAGTTGAATTTCTATCATTTTTAAATGAATGAAACTGCAGGACTAGATGATAATATTTCATAGTCGGCTTTAATGTTTTTCCTTTGTCGAATTTTATAACAATTAAATAGTTCAATACTTATTAAGAAGAAACCACTGAGCTTTAAACATATTCCAGTTTTAAATAGTTAAATATAAAGATAATGTGTAATTGTGATTATCTTCACTGGCTTGACATTTCTATTGTATGCTATAAAAATCCAATAAGAAGTTCAATATATATTAAGAGAGTACCTCTGAAGTATGAATGTCCATATTTTTAAATTGTTTAATTTATATGGTTAAGAAGATGAGTTTGGAGTTCAGAATAAAATCAATTTCATAAAAATATATTTCAAAAATTATTATTAGAGCACAGACAGCATTGTAATCTTTTCCATCTCACTCTTCTTTGAAAATTAGGCTAAGACTATTTTATTAAATCTGTATGGTAAATTTATTTTCATAACTTTTTTTAATTTGTTTATTTAATTTTATTTATTTCATGAAAAAGAAAAATTATGCCACTTTTGTTAAGATATACTTTTTTATATATTCTTGAAACTTTTATACATTAAGTTATCACTGAACAAACTTATGGTAAACAATAATACTTATAGTAAAAAATCATAATCATGTGTAAATTAAACAAGACAAATGTATCACATTTCAGTTCATTTGATGCTATGTAATATACTGATATGTCATCTCACTATTGTCATTAATGTTATTTAATATCAGATTATCTATCGTATAGTTTTGATACACATTTTTAGTTTATTATTATTCTGTTTTCTCAATTGATTCTAGTTTAGAAATTGTGACTATTCTATAGATTAGTAACTATACATGTATTCCCTGACTTATAAAATAATTGGACAAAAGTTTTTTTTACATAACTTGAATTTTATGTAACTCAAAAAATAATAATAATTTTTTAACACAAAAGGTTTGAATTAAAAATTCTTGGAGCTAGGTAGACTATGATTGCACTTACACAATATTACAGCATCATATCATTCCTTGACTAAAAGAGATGCAATGCCACATGAAATAATATCACATCAATGATATGATACTTAAATTCAACAAACAATACAAAACATAGATAAATCAAGTAACATGAACATTTAAATGTTGTAAATTAACAACTTTTCACTTGCAATTTACAGATAGATGTTTATGTTCTATAATTATAAAAAAAAATTATGGAAAATGTTTTACATAAAGTCAAATTTTATGAAAGTTAGATATACATAAATCAGAAAATATCTCTTTGTGAATGATAAATAATGCAAGTTTAAAACAAAAATTTAAGGACTTGTGTAATTTTGATACACAGTAATAGAAGCCCTATTATACAAAATTAATTCAAAAATCCATTTACTATAATCTATATCTGTAGAAACTAAAATAAAAGCTTTAAATCAAAAATTATATTAGGGAATATTTTAATACCTAATATCAAACAAGACTGTCTCTTTTATATAAATCTTTTTCAAAGAAAATTTCATTAAAATAATGTCTAATGTCATAATTTAATATGTATGTATATATGTATCATAATTCAACCTAACTAGAGGTTGTTAACCAAATCGCAAGCAAAATTTTATTCCTAGTGAAATTTTACTCTACTGATATTTGCCTAGTCCAATAAATCTTCTAAATTAATTACACCAAATTGACAACTCCAGGCGAAGGTAAAATTTTTAATTTTGAGAATTTAGCATAAATAATAGCTCAGTTATTAAATAAGAGATAGTGCACTTTAACTAAAATTAAAATAAATAATTGTTAATCCAATAGATGTGCCACTGTAGCATAATTAGTAAATAATTATTAAGATAAGTTCTAAAATATTTCACTAGAGGTAAAATTTTATTTGTTTATCATTATTTGTGTATGTATGTATATATATATGTATATATATATATATATATATATATGGTTATAACTTCAAAATCAAATGTTTCACAACTTTTAGACTCATATGATATTATAATATATATATATTATATATATTATATATATAATATATATGTATTATATATATTATACCTTATAATATATATGATATTATAAGGTTTAACAAGTATCAAATATCTACACTGCCACAAGTTAAAACTACACACATATCATCAGCTCTAAGGCAGGAATTAGCAATAACAAGTTTTAATACAAGCTCTATATACAGCTATTTCATAACAATTCTTATGCAATCCTCATCAGTTACTTGTTAAGTAGCTGATGAGGATTGCATAAGAATCGAAAGCGATTGCAAATTCATGTTATTGCTAATTCCTGCCTTAGAGCTGATGATATGTGTGTAGTTATAAGGTTTATATTCAAAGTCTGAAAATTGAGAAGAATTTAGACTTTTAGGCATTAGAATTTAAACATTTTAATTGGATTAATTTAAAAAAATCAAATTTGTTTATTTTTTTGCTAAATAGAACTGTGTGTTAAAGCAAGACATAGTGTAATGCTTACCTTATTATTATTTTTGTAACTACAAGAAATCATATGCAATTTTTTTAAATAACATTTTTTGATTTTTTAAAAGAAATTCATATACAATTATCTGAAAAGTATTGGATATGCTGACTAGTGTATTTTATTTACTATACAATAGCCTAATTCTAAAATATAATAGATTTTGATATATTTTTAGATAAATATAGATTAGTAATTTTAAAATATTAATTTATGCTAGAAACTTGATTTTATATAATGTAATAATTTTTTATAAAAAGTAGGTAAAATTTGTAATTTTTAATATTTTTCTAAATAGTTTAGTGTTATTGAAATGAGGCTGGATGATCTTTTGGCAACATTACCAAATTTTGTTAAAAAATGTGATACTTTCACACAAGAAGCTCAACAAATTAATAATAGGTAAGAATAAAGCAGTTTTTTAAATGATAAATGTATAATTATCTTAAAAAATAATAACTTTTTCAATTATATTATGTTTTATCCAGTTTGTTGTTAATTCAAACAAAATTTGAATAGACGAGCATTTGCTAATATTTCAATATTTGCTAACGTGCTTTCATGTAACATATTAACAAAAAATTTCATCAAATATTTATTTGAGGAAATTTGCATTTTTTTCATCAAATAAATATTTGATGAAAAAAATTTCATCAAATATTTATTTGAGGAAATTTTTTTGTCAATAATAAATTTGAGTTTTGCCATAACTGTATGATAAGTTAAAAAGGAAGCAAATTTGTTTAGTATTTACAAGGATTTTTTTCAATCTGATAAGGAAGATTCAATGTGGAAAGTGAACATGGGATAGACTTTGTTGAGAAAAATCCTCCTAAATACTAAACATATCTGATTCTGTTTTGTATTGAGTGATGTCAAAAGAAGATTTTTCTGTTTAAATAGTAAGTTAAAAAGTTTATTAAAATAAAATAAAATTAACATAAACCAAAAGCGCTTTCAGAATCATATATTATAAGGTATTTGTGATGAATTTCTTTTATTTAATTTTAATAATAATTTTGCAACAATTTATTGTTCATTAATAATTTTTTATAAATAGATGGCACCAAATTTCATTGACTTTATCAAAACATCCTCAATTATTAGAAATTTTAGAAATGCCACAATTAATGGATACTTGTGTTCGAAATGGCTATTATGAAGAAGCATTAGAACTTGCTACTTATGTCAGACGTTTTGAGAAAAAACATTCCTCTATTCCTTTAATAGCGGTAAGATTTTAAATTTTGATTTTTTGTAAACAAGTAGACATTTTCATTAAATTTTTATTCAGTTTTCTTTAAAAAAATCTCAAGAATGTTTAGATAATTTAGAATTAATTTCAATAATTCAGAAGTTAATAGTTGAGATCATAATACAATTATTAGAAATCAGATTTGTCATAAGTAACTGTTTCTGTAAAAGAGGCATAACTGTTGCAGAATGAGCATCATGATCAGTATTATATCTAAATATTCAGTAAATAACTATAGAAAATCTTTATATCTTTTTTTTAATTTTTAAATGATAGATTATAAAATATTATAAACTTTTTATCATTTCCATTATTGCTTTGTAAATTAGCCCATTAAGGTCTGTTGACATATATACATGTATACATTAAGGATTGTTGATGTGTATACACAATATTGTTCCACTTTCATAAAGTATATACACATCATGGAAGTGGAACAAAAAACAAAAAAAAAAGATTTTAAAAACATACAATACTGATTTACTCAATGCAGTTATTGTGGATCTTTTTTTTGCAGTTATTGGGTGAAGATGTGTGCTTCTGATGATAGGTCCTAAATTTTTTGATTGTCAAAATTTTTAAAATTATGTTCTTATTGTAGATAATTTGAATGGATTCTATTAGTAGAATTTGGATTATTTTTTATCCAATCTTATCAATTCTGCATTCTGTTCTATTATGTTAATCTTATTCTGTTTTTAGGATGACAATTTTATTTTTTAAGTTTTAAATGAAAAGTGAAATTTTCATATGATGAGTTTTAAAATTTGTAAAACTGAAAAAATATTGTCAATAATATAAAAATAAGGTAATCTTTGAACCATGATATCATCAAATATAATCACTTGTATTTATCTGATGATGCATTCAGTAAATGCTACAATTGGTCATTACAATTCACATGTATATGAGTTTATGTCTAATGTACCAACAGTGTCCTTTTATATCTTGTTTCTTTAACTTTATGTTTGTTAAAATTATTATGATGCTCTAAGAATGCAAAATCATTCTGCCATACATCTTCCTTTTTCCTATCTACACTATCATACACTCATTAAATATATCTACAGATCCTCCTCATTGCTTATATAAGTGCTCTTTTATTTATGTTAGGTTACATTTTGATAATCCCTTCATAAGTCGAAAAAATTGTAAATTGAAAATGGCAATAATGATAGTAATGTACATCAGGATATGACTTATCTTTCTGACTATCTGGTTTATTTCTAATCTGAAATATAGTTAGTGAATAAACACCCAAGATATTTATCCAATAAAATGACATAAAACAAATAGTCTATTTATAGTTAATATATATAATTATAAAATTCATTTAATAGTAAGAAGAATGAAATGCAATGAAAATTGATTACAATAAGCATCACAGAAACCAGAAAAATTCTTTATTAAAAATATTATTTGTTGTAATAGAACATAAAAATGTATAGAATTGAATTTGGATCCTCCAAGATGGGTAAAATTATCTGGAATTAAACCAAGTCCTGAAAGGTGACAGATGATTGCTTTAGCACATGGACATCTGGCTGATTAAGTTTTTAATAAAATAGAAAAAAGTAGTTCTAGCCAATATTATGTGAAAATAACCAAATTAAGAATATTGTAAGGACAGTCATAAGAGCAGATTATCATAAATTGAATGATCATAAGTAGAGGAGCACTTATACTGTCATCCACTGGACCCAGTATTTCACACAGCTTTTTTTTTATAAGCCTTTCATTTTACAACTTTCATTTTCCTTCATTTCTATATATCTTTTATCTTTCTTACATTTCTTCATCTTTTCAGCAATTTCATTCTTTAGATCGCTAACTAGTGATCCGAACCTATCTTTGCATCTTTCATCATAGCCGTGTCCATAATCTTTCCCTAAATTTTTAATCACACATAGTCAAGTTAATCATAAAACCTATTCTTCTGAACTCTTTCATGACTCTCTTAGGTTTATTGTTGGATGATCTTGTACTTGGAAAAGTGTTTCAGACAAATAGCTCTCTCTCATCACAAATATCTGACAGTTCATTCCATTATCATTCATTCTACATCATAGGGTCATCATATTTCTAATCAATTCTTCACTTCATCTGATATTCAAATCACCTACTATAATCACTCACTCATTGCCTTGACATTAATCCAGTACATCATTCAGTTCCAACCAGAACTTTTCTTTCTCATTCTCATCTGAATCATCTACAGGACCATACATAGCAACCAAAAATATTCTCTCAAGCCTCGTTTCACTGATATCATTCTGTCATACATTTATTCTCCAACATTCAATTTTTCCTTTTTCTCATTCATCACACACACACCATTTTTTGTTTGCTCATTATTTTTCATCCCAGACCATATTCTCACAATGACATTCTTCAGATGTTAAAATGAAATTTGAACATTTTCAAGATATTTCACTCATATAGCACCTGATAATGGTATAGTCTGGTGAAGGGCTGTCCTCTTGAGAGTTTCAGATTACTCCAGGAACTATTTTGTTTGGTTTTAATTTCTGACTATTAATATGAAGTAGTGCTGCAAAAAAATGTATAATATAATTTTTCATACTATCAATATTTTTGCAAAAGTTATTGTTTATTCTTCAATAGAATGAACAGTAGTAGTAAATAAAAAATTTTTATCGAACACAACCCTTTTTTTTATGATGTTTCATTTTTTTATTTAATTACATAATAAAATTATAGTATTTACATATTAGTATTAATAAAAATATGGAAATATGTAGACTTATTTATTGATTGTCTTTGCAAAAGTTATTACTATACTTATTATATTGTCAAGGCATCAATTGTGAAAATTTACACCAATCTCAAAAAACAACACTTACTATTACATATGTTGCACATTTGTTTTATTTATCACCAATTTTATTGGAAGATGAAATCACCAATGGCATATTAATCATTCAAGAAAACATTGTAATAGAATGATTTTTTATATTACAGGTTATCGCTTCCGTTTTTTTTTTTTTTTTTTTTTAGCTATATAGCTATATAGCTTATTAAAAAAGCTTTATAATTTATAGCTAAATTATAAAGTTTTTTAGCTATATAGTTGACATTGCTATACCTATAGTTTAAAAAAATCTTTGAAGCATATAATTCATCTTGCCATAGAAAAGCAATGCCAAAAACAATGCATCTTATAATTTAGGAAATTTATCATTTATTTGTAATTTAGATTTTAGTATTTATCATTATCATTTATTTTTTTTAAATTGCTGGTAAGCAGAAAAAAATGATATTGTAGGTTGCAAATTATATCATGCTTTTTTATAGAAACATGGTGTAGCCATTTTTGTTTGTGTTGAAACGAATTACAAATTTGATTTATTCCAAGTGAAATTTTCTTAAAGACATCTGTTTGATACAGTTCATCTGAGATCCTAAAAAGAAAAGATGAGTGATAGAGAAACATGGTAAAAGTTTACTACAAAAGATTATTTTTCAAATTTCATCTTATTTTGATACAATGTTATACAATTTATATCCATTATACTCCATAACTGCTTCTTCACTTATAGTACCATACCATAAATTTATATAAAAACAGCATAGTGAGCCAGTAGTGTAAACATCCATTAAACTTTATTAATGCAAATGTTTTTGGTATCAAAATACTCTCATCAGGCTTAAAACATAACTTTGAAAAAAAAAAAGAACAACCTAAAAAGGGTTCTTTAACTTAAAGGCTAAAAAGTTATGTTTTAAGTCTGATGAGGATTTTTGATACCGAAAACATTTGCATTAATAAAGTTTAATAGATGTTTACATTACTGCTCACTGTGCTGTTTTTATCTAAATTTATGATACAGTTTATATATATTTATTCTTATTTATCTTATAATAATTTTATATTTAATTCTAAAAGGAAGTAATTAACAGTAATTGCAAATGCTAATGCACCTTCAAATTTCAAAATCAAAACTATGACAGTTGATGAGAGATACAATTTTTTTGAGATGTTGTTTTTTCAATTAATTGTACCTTAATTTTAAAAAATGGAAAGAAATGCATGTAATCAAAATATCATACTTCTTAGGACTAAAACTAAACTTCAGACAGTGAAAATTGAGATTTATAAAAATTTCAATATGATGAATTTTATTCTATCTACAATAATAAAAAGTTGAAACATTATTTGTAAAAAAATGAAACTGTTATTATCTGCCATGGATATCAATATAATATTAGGCAATGTGCATTGCTTTTTAGATGCTTATTCAAACAAAGAATTGTTTGATTGCATTGATAAATTAAAACATTTGTAGAACATAAACTATTGATGAAAAATACACAGAAAAATTATCAACCTATTTAATTAAAATTAATCTATATGAATTGTTTTCAAACAGTGTTTTATTAAAATTTAGTTATGCTACTTTCCCAAATAGTTTATCTTGAAAATACTGTTTTTTATTTATAATATAGTTTATTCCACAAATTCGAAATCATATGATTTCGAATTTGTGGAATAAAATTTCAGGAAGGCCCAACCTAAAATTACAAAAGAATGAAGATGAGACTAGTGCAAAAATTCATAGTAAGAAGAAACATTTCAATGTAGAGATCAACCCAATTACGCTTAAATACAGAAAGAAAATAGAAAAAGCATCAGATATGAGGATGATCCTTAATAGAAGAAATACACTCTTTAATGTACTGAGAAATGATAAGGTTAAACATGATCAGGCCTATCTACCAGGAGTCTATGACATTCCTGTCATCGATAATGACTTGAATCAAAATTTTAGATACATAGGATATACTGCTAGATCACTCAAGAAGCGAATAAAAGAACATAGAAAATATATTGAAAACTCCACCTCCACCACAGCACTGGCGCAGAGAGCTTTGATTTCTGATTTAACAGTAAACTGGGATGAAGCTAAGCTTATACTGAAACAAGAAGACTCTAAAAAAAGGAAGGGTTGCTGAGACACTAGCAATTTTTAACAGCAGAAATGCCGCACCAGAATTGATTAATAAAACGGACCCATCCTGTATTAGTAATGTGTGGAAATCATGTTTAAGAAGGAGTTAACTCATTGTTTTAGACTTATGTTGTTGTGCACCACATAGGCTCCTTGACGATTTTATTATGTTTGTGTATGTCTTATTTTGATGAATGTAATTTTAATGGTTTATACTACAATGATTATATTATTTTTGTTAGATACTATGGTCAAATGCATGCTAAAGTTTTTATTTTTGTTTGTGAAGGTCCTACAAGCTAGTTCAGATTTTTGTTTGATTCTAATTTGAGACCTAGTTGTCAATTCAGTGTGTTTGTGAATATAGTTACTATAGTTACATTTGATTCTATTGTTTTTTGAAACCATTTGTATTCTAACTTTTGAAGCTGAAGAGGATTTAATAAATCAAAAGTGCTTCTTCTGTTAATTTGTACCATTGTGATTTTATTTTCACGTTATTCCTGCCTTAGTGCTTTTTACTCTACATATTTAGCATAGTAGTAATTTATATGAATTTGTAAAAAATAGATATTATGTTCTAAAATGAAAAAATTCTAATGTTTTCTTTATTATAATTTAAGGTTATTAAGTTTTAATTACTCATTATAAGACTAGTTTCAGTTTGTCTTTTATTTTGTTTTGCAGTTAATTTAATATCACTTGCTTTACTTAATGTTCAAACACAAGGAGTCAAAAAACAGCACTATTAGCAAGTTTTTACAGGACTTTTAATCTTGTAAAACGTTTTCGGA
>WUQG02000572.1:0-12376 GCA_011317285.2 Androctonus mauritanicus | reverse complement strand
CGCAATTTTTAATGTAGCAGTAGTAGTAGTAGCAGTAGCGGTAATAATATGTGTAGTAATTAAATTTCGAAAAAATTTTCCTCTTATTCATAGAAAATTGCCATTTTTTAAAAGAAGAACAGATAGTTTTTTAAGGAGGAAAAGTGCAACCCAATCCAAGCATCCGTTTGTTTTACCAGTTAACTTTAATTATGTTGAGTAACAGATGGACTTTTATGGTTTCAAATATTATCACCCGCAGAGATCTTTTTTTCTTTTTTTTTCTCAGAAAACGGTCAATTATCGAAACTTTAGTTTGTAATTTAACGTTAAACAGTCTGTTTAGACTAACAATTCAATTTAATATTAATAAAATTAAAAGTTTTTATGGCGTTATTATTATTATTTATTTATTTTTTTATATCGGAAACGAGTTTGGTCGGTATGAGACCTTGACCCGAAGAATGGAGATGTGATCAAGGTTGTTTGGAGTAATTTTATGAAACGGGGAGGAAAAAAATTCAAACAAAGCTCATTCAGGAATATTTTTATTCATCGAATTTATGCGTAAAATTTTAACTCGCGTAGATCTAAGATGACAAAAAAAAGAAAGAAAAACAAAATTTGTTTAATCTGTATCGAAAATTCGAAGAATGAAGAAGAAAATTCTTTTTGCGACCCTTGCGAAATGCTTTAACATTTGCTAACATCACTGTGATCTTGTATAATATCCCCTCCACGAATTTTAGAGAGGTCGTTACGTGCAGACTGTTTAGCAATTTATAATTATAGTACGTTTTGTGTACGTACGTCTTGAGACGTAGTCCAAGACGTACTTGAGGTGCGGCTCAATTCGCGGTTTTCTAAGGAACGAAATTATTTTCGAGATTGACACATAAGTCAAAATTCTTCAAATTTTATTCTTCTTTCATAACCGATATTAAGAGGAGCCATTAAAAAAAAGCACTTAAGATCGGATGACAGGAAATACAAAAATGTGAAAAAGCTTATTATGATTTTAAAATAGAGAACTGTGTGCATTGATTGACAGTAAAATGTAATTACTTGAGAGAGGGAAAAAAAAATAAAAAAATACTGACGGTTCAGTTATAGAAATAACCTATCGAGTTACTTCATCATCTCTAGTCTATAGAGTAGTATTGATTTGTATAGGGAGCTTAATGATAGCGCTTCGTACTTAACAAGACTTTATGCGTGCGAGCGTGTTGTTACATTCGATACTCATTTTAATATGAATATAATCAAAAACTGTAAACGTTAAGGGCCCAGCATGTCATAACTTAACTTCCTTTTAGGTCATTTATCTTCTTTATTCGCGTAGATTCCGTTTTAAAAGATTGCACGCTCGAGTTTCGCGAATTTTTGTTAATTAAAAAAAAAGAAATCTGTTTGCGTATTATAACACGATATTTCAATTAGTTTCGCTTCCCGAAATCAATTTTGGTTGCATCAAGGAGGATAATGCGATAAATAACGACTATAACTTGTCATTTTCTTAGTCAAGATGCAAGATATTTTATCTCTTGGTAACAGAAAAATTTATCAAAGTCGACGTTGGTTTCTTAGTATAGATCTCTTACGTTTGCTTTCTATTTATATACATTCACGTATACGTATCGATGTAAATGAATCAAAAATGGTGTTAATACGATGCGATTTTTAATATTTATGTTACGCATTAAAATATTCTCGTTAATTTTACTATTGAAAATAGATTCATAACAGCGTATTAAAACTGGAGCGCCGATACCAACTGTTACCGTTTAATGATACTTAAAAACTATCTTTACGTGTGCTCTATTTTCGGTTTTTAAACCGGGAAAAAATCTTATTTTAACTTAAAATATAGGTTAGCAGTTATATCTGTGATGAAATTTTGCAAAAATTATAATTTTAATATCATTGCCGAGCAAATTCGCGTCACGTCGCGTAACTGTCGCCACGCGCTAAGCGCTTGCTAAGCGAAATGGCTAAAAATATGCCATATTTTAATAGAGATTAGACATATTAATATAGAAAAGGAGAAAAATTAAACACGTAACGAATTTTCAGCTAAAATTAACAGAGAAACTGCTAAATTAATCCTTTTAAACAGAATTATAGAAGCTTGATAAATAGCTTAAGTATCGCTCGCGCAATCGGAATAACCTTGATTTTCAACGACGCAAGATAAAATGTTATATATCGTACAAGTTATACATATAGATTGGTATCTAGTGAAAGTGAATATCGTTTGTTCTATAAATGATCTTTATACCCATTGTTTGCATCAATCTATCAGTTATGGATGACAGAATTAATAATAATACATTAAATACGTAGTTAGTTCTGTCACGAATGTAAGCTTTTTTAAAAGTCAAGTCGCGTATAATAAATATAATAAAATTCGGAAGCAGCAAAGGTGACATTTTTATTATACACAAATTTTGTTTGTGAATACAAATAAAAACTGTACGCAGTAAGCCGTGATTAAGTGTTTTGTAAGGGTCAAGGATCCTTCTAAATGGGAGAAATCAAAACATATTGTATTTCAAAAATATATTTTTATATGTTCTAGTGATTATTTGACATAAAACATTTTTCGTAAACAAAAAACATTCAATAACCAAAATATTATGCTGAAGAAAAATGGCATAAACACATTACATAATGAAGATTTGTGAGGTAACTGTTAAAAACCCTCTACTCTTACAGACTTTGACTGCGTTAAAGGTTAACATTTTGTTACGTGAAAACTTTTACAGTTTCGCCACAACATAAAATTTAATAACAAAATTCTAAGTCCCCGGGATAGAATTATAAATGAGTTTGTTTGCATATTCATCGGCTTGTTGTGGATTCTACATAAATATTAACGTAAAAAAATGACTCCAGACTTCCTTATTAGCTTCCGATTGATTAAAAAATTATGTTATTGACGTCCTAGAAAACTTTTTCGAGTTCTCTTTTGACCTATTTTGTGTCAACTGTGGTTCTATTTCTAAATAAACAGTTTATCACCGAATACTAGCTCTGGAATGAAGCCAAAATTGAAAAATAAGATAGAAAAATCAAAACTAAATATAGCCGGTCGTTTATGAAATATTTTGGTGCCAAAATTAATTTCGTTTGTTTCCAAAAATCTTTTTTTTTAAAAATGGTTCTGATGTTTTAATTAGATAGAACTCGACTTTTATATATATAGGATTACTGTTCCCGATAGTAAAGCTGGTAATGATTACGGAAAGTTATCAAAATTTAATCGTTATTACATACGTTCACGTGAAAAACTACTAATTATCCCTTTCGTGATAATATTTTAACATCATTAGACATACTCATCCGAGTGTATAATTAATATTTTTTTTCTTCTTTTAGAAGTAATTCGAGACCCTGAGGGTTGGCGAGGTGTAAAAAAATGCCTGAGAAAGAAGAAAAAACCATGTTTTCTTGGGATATGGATACGTTTCGGGTTATTTTGTCGAAATAAATGGCGTGTAACTTTCAAAAACAAACTATTGGTACAAAAACAAGAAAGAAAAATAACCAGTAAAAAAAAAGGCTATATTTTTAACAAAAATTGGCACAAAACGCCTTGTGCCACATCGAAATTAGAACAATTCTTATTCCATAACACGCGAAATAAAATATTTAAGTCGAATCCCAGAAAAATTCCATAATAATGATAAAAAAAATTCCGCATAATAATAATAAAATAACAATTCCAATAATGTAGGATGGTGTCATTGGTAGGGATATATTTTTTGGTCATAATTGTCGGCGGATATTAGAGGGACAAGTGCATATCCTGTATCTAGACTGATATCTTTTACCATCGAGTCTGCGGTGTTCTCTGTCGATAATATCGAGGTAGGAGATTGGCTAAAATGAACCAAATATATACATACATAAAAGTATAAAAAGTGATCTTCAGAATCTCCTCCTATCGGAAATCATATCCCTCAAGTTGGTGTTTCTAGATCTTTTTTAGCCATCGTTATCTTTGAAAAACTTAAGAGTAGTGGGAACGAGCCTCAAGGGGTGGTTCCCATTACTTTTTAAGTATTGAAAATTACAGGCGTAACGCGAATACTTTCAACAGTCGTACATTTGTTAAATTGTCGTGTATCTTTTTATTAAAAAAAATCAATTTTAGTATTTAAATTTAAGAATATTTGTAATCGGACGTAAGCATGGCTACGAATTCAAATATTTAAATCAAAGTTTAGCAATATTTTTCTAATTTTTTATTTTTGAAACACGAGTGCCACTGTTGTTCGGACAGTTAAATTATCTCTTAATTCTGTGTTTATTAAATCACAAGTCGGTTCGCACTGAAGTCAGGACTTGAACATGTGTAACCTCTCAAACGTTCTTATGCGTCAACCGCGTTTCCTGGGATGCCCGGGAGAGAAAGGAAATAAGAAGCAAAAATAAGTCATGACTTCGTCATCAACTTTAGATAAATATAGAAACGATTAATGAGGGACATCCTGACAGACATGTGAACAAATTTAATATTTTCTAGACGTTATTTTCTCTCGACGGGAAAAAATTTCCTATGAAGAGTAACGTTAGTTTATTTAAAACATCTTTAAAAGAAAGATTGTAAAATTTGTGTGTCAGTTGATAAATTATGCACATTTTAACTTTTTTCTGGGGACCTTGTAACAAGGCAAAACTAATTTCTAACTTATTGGTTTTTAGAAAGTCGTTCTTTGTTCATCATCATGTGAGTTACTTTCTAAATTAGTTTCCTCCTTCGGCATATTTTTGTAACATCGACTGAGTGACCCAAATTGTTCTGTCAGCTGGAGGAAAGTTTAGGTTACTCGATTGGGGGAAAATATAGGGACAGAGTTCCTTTTCATTATATCTAAGTGGGCGTTAGAGAGGAAAAAGCCAGCATTGCTTTGATTGATGAAGTAAGAATTGAGAAAATTATTTAATTGCAATGCAATTCCTCTTTGATAAAACACCAACGAATTATTACTCAATATCCTCAGGATATGCAGGATTTCAGATGGGATTCTGAAATATAGTGCTTTTTTGCTCACTAATTTTATACTTTCAAACAATTTAAACTTTTAGCAGGATTGGCAATATGACTGCTACAAATCCAGATGATAATGTTATGGATTCTGAAACAGTTGGCCGAATCCCTATGGTAAGTTTGCATGATGACAGCAATCTGCCACCGTATAATTGGAAAGAATTATAGTAAAATGACTAAATAAATGACTTTATTTTCTTAGACCTCGAGAATATTTGCCATAAGTGGTTCGTTTCCTACTGTAAGATCATGCCTACTGAAGAGAGGATGGATTGAAAAAAAGCATAGATTTCACTTCTGTACTAAAACTGAACCATATATGTGGCCATTTAAACACGATCTCTTACGAAACAACGAACCTAGAGGAATTAACAAGGATGTAAACGATAACTGTAGGCATTTATTCATTAAATCTTTAATTTTAGAAGCCATCTTGTAGAAGTATCTGTTATGCAGCAGTTATGCAATACTGTCAGTTTTCATATTTAAATTGATACAAAAACCAAAACAATTTTTAATGATATACTATGAAATACCATTGTATTAACTTGAATTTAAATTTTACTATAAAACTATAAACTGATGAACTTATTACATTATTCAATATAACAGTAATAGTATAGCAACTGTAAATTTACAGATTTGCATAGTAAAATTTGATTATTATAACATTTTTATTTTTAGCTTCAGTTGAAGATACTCCTGAAATAAAATCTGAAACAGATATCATAGAAATGGTAAGATATATATTAATAAAATTTTATATCTACATTGATATATTTGTTTAAATTTTATCAAGTAGTATGATAGCTAGAGCTCTATTAACACAATCAGACAATAGAAACAATTTTATTTTATTGATATAGAGCCAAACCTAGATGCAAATTAAGATATAAACACCAAAATAGTCATGCAAACCTTTTAACTTGTCTTAGAAAAAAGAATATAATTTTCTTTTTTTTTATACTTTTAAGCTTAATTTAAATTTTTTTTTTTTTAATCTATAGTTATTTTCTGTGATGATATTAAAAATTTTAAATATTAATTTGTATTTTAAACATTATTTCAGGCATCCTATCTTCTGAACTATTACCCACCAACTTTAATTTGGACTTCAAGAAAAGATGCAATTGCTTATAATCATTTGCTTAAAAATCAAATAGTGAATCATTTCAATCAAAGTGGATTTACCACTAAGGTATTTAATTTATATTATTAATATATTTAGAAAATTTTATATATAGCAAAAGGTTTTTTTAAACTTCTAGGTTGCTTTATGTTCTGTTATTCATAATCTAAATTGGACATGTGATGTAGATCCTGACAAAATTTTTCCTCGTTGCTTTAATCTGGCAAAGCAAGTCGAAAGAGATGCTTTTGTTGGTAAGTTAGTTGTGGAATGTAGATTTTGATAGTATCTATATATTATCTATTGGTGCTTTCGACTGTCATAACTTGATCTTTGTAAACAACATATTGAATTATGAGTTACAGAAAATCATTGGTAAAATTGATTCAGTTTATGACTGATGTTCTAAAATGTCAAGAAACAGCAGAGTGGAGCAAACTGTTTGTATTGATATATAATATTTGAAAGAAATATTTATTTTAAAAAATCAATATGAATTAAAAGAATAAAAACTCAATTCTCTTTATTATTTTATAAATTTTTCTCATTATTCTAAATTAATCTTTATATAGAAAATGAATTTAACTAATAATTTAATTGTTATATTTTAAGATAAAAATTATTTAATTATATATTTTCTTAAAAGAAAATTTCAGACTTACTGCTTGCTTTAATGTTGTCAAATGGCTAATAAAGAAGGCTGGAATATGGAATTCCACAATAATTGATAAAGATTGCATTATTGTACCAGAAAGATTGATAAAATTTGCATTTGTTCAATGTTTAGCTTTTCTATCTTCAAAAAACCATGATGATATAGAAGAAACATGTGAAGTACATTTACAATAATTAAAATGATTTATCAAACAATTTTCATTATTAATTTTGTTTATAATGATCTGTTTTGGATTAAAATGATTGTTTTTAATATACAGGATATAATCTGTGCTGAAACAGACTGGGATTGGTTCATTGGATGGACATATCAATTGAAAAAGTAAAAATTCTCATTAAATGAAAATATTGAACTTGAAACAGTTTATTAAAGATAAAATAATTTAATAATAATTTTTATTGAATTTATTCAAATAGTGATAATTGCATATTCTTTGAATGGGAAAATTATCTACTGGAATTTCATAAAATAGCTGGAGCTATTCAGAAAGTCTGGCCACAATGGAATATTGATGGGGATCGTAATGTATGGATTTTGAAGCCAGCAGCCAAATCAAGAGGACAAGGTTAATCTAAATTTTAAATAAAAGGAGTATAATACTCAAATATCTAAATTAATATCAATATTGATTTATATACATTCAGGTATTATAATAACCGAAAGTTTGCATGATATAATGGGATTAGTAGGATCATGCAACAATAGCAACTATGTTGTGCAGAAATATATTGGTAAGTAAAATGGAAAATTTTATGTATTTTAATAAAGAATAACAATGAAAAGTATGTGCAATATTATAGGTAATAAATCATACAAATTATAAGAGGAAGCATTTGCTAAAACTTTGATTAACATAGTAATAGATTAATAATAAAAATGCATTCATAATTATTTCTAAAATTTTTTATGAAAATTTTAATTCTTAAAATACACATATTAAAAATTCAATAATTCAGTACACAAATATTACAAAACAAAAATGAATATTGAAATTATATTTTCTTCAGAACAACCTCTTCTGATAGGAGGAGTAAAATTTGATATTCGCCAATGGTTTCTTGTAACAGATTATAATCCATTGACAATGTGGATGTATCGAGACAGCTACTTAAGATTTTGCTCTATGCTATTTACACTGGATCACAAAGATGCGTAAGTAATTTTATCTAAACAACATAGAAATTGATTCATATGTTCTTTTGGATAAAAAGACTTATAACAATCATATTGAATTTTGTTTAGGTCAATTCATCTTTGTAACAACTCCATTCAGTGTAATTTTTTAAAATCAGCAAAACGTCTTTCTACTCTTCCAGAAGGCAATATGATAACTAATGAAGAATTTAAGAAAATTCTTGCAAACAGAGGACATGAAGATGCATGGAATAATATTATTTATCCAGGCATGAAATCTGCAATAATTTCAGTTTTGTGTAGTGCACAAGAACAAATGATTGGAAGGAAGGTAAGAAAATCACTTATGCACAATATTAAAATATATTTTCTTATTTCACAAATACTCAATTAACAATTTTTTTTACATTAAATTGGATAATTAACAATTTTTTTTTGATATACTTAATTTTTACTGTAATCTGAAAGCTAAAATCACACAACAAAAAAAAAAAAAAATAGATTTTTATCAAATTATCACATATTGTTGCTTTTTACTATATAGTAGTATTTGTTTTCATATTTATTAATTCAAAATCGTAGCTATAAACTTAGTTCTATTTAATATATACTACATTTTTCTAATTTTTCCATACACTATATATTTGCTTCAATTTATTTTAAATGAATTATTGTCCATTACAATAACTATATACTATAAATATTTAATATTTATGATTATATATATATATAATGCTTGGCATTTTCTTGAATATTCATACCTTTAATTATTTTTAATATAAAATTATTTTCACTTATCAAATTAGTATTGATGAATGATTTTACTTGGCCTCTCTCTCTCTACTTTGAAAAATTAACATATTTACATATTTTAATATGTACTGGTAATTGTGAAAGTGATCTAAGTCATATATTTTTTGTTTTAAAATATTTAGACTTTTGGGTTTATAAAATATTTTTTAAAATCATAGAAAAATTTTTTATGATCATAAAAAGAAAAAGCAAATGTATTTGTTTTTGCAAAATAAATCCTTTTTTGTAATTGCCAAATTTTACTAATAGCTTGTGAAAACAAAAGTTTTTTACTATCTAAAATGATTTAGAACACTTTCATAATTATTGACTCATATATACTTTTTAGAATTGCTTTGAATTGTATGGTGCAGATTTTATGGTAGATGAAAAACTTCAACCATGGCTAATTGAAATAAATTCAAGTCCTTGTCTTGCTCCTTCAACACCAGTAACTAAACGTTTGTGCTCTAATGTAATTGAGGATTTATTTAAAGGTACAGTAATCTCATTAATAAATATTACTTAAAAGTAAATACAGACATTGTTCCTAAAATTCCCTGCTGTGTAGATACTCATAATTGTAAAACATAGTTAGCCTTCAGTAGATTACATTTTATTATGTAAATAAAACACATAAGCAAAAAAATTTATAATTCAATAACATTTTTGGCTTTCTTAGTCCTCTTCAGTTGATAAACAAAAATTATATCTAAAAAATTAATTCTTATGAAACAATAAAATGGATACCAAGAAGAAAAAAATTAATGTACATCATCTAACAGAGAAATGAAAATCTTTAGACAAAAGAAGAGAATATAGTGTTCATAATTAGAAATTTAAATGTTAGAATCAAAAAGCATAAGAAGAATGTGGAGAATAAAGTTCTAACAGCAGCATTGGAACAAAGAGTTAATTTGTTCTGATTTAAATATTGAATGGGAGAATGCTAAAAAAGTACAAGAAAACAACAACAGGAAGAATGGAAGACAGCAGAATTAGTAGTAATATACAAGGAGAGAATGAAGGATAGGAAAGTAATTAATATGGTTCCCCAGAAGAAATTAAGCCAGCATAGCACTAGTGCACACAAAGAAATATAATTGTATAAAGGATTTATAGAGAATGCATGGCAAAAAAGTAAGAAAGCTTATGCATCAGATACGTACGTATGAAAAATAATATCATTTTAAAATATAAATACAGAAGGGTAAAATAAGATGCAAAAATTAGATACATAAAATGCTTATAAATGATGTTTATAAAGTTGTTTAAGAATTCAAAAAGTTAAAGTTTACATTAAAATAATGTATTCTAAAGCCTTATATATTCTGATTCTGTTAATTTTTCAAATGTAATTCTTGTGTGTCAACTGAAGAGCACTGAGAAAGCAAAAATGTTATTGAATTATAGATTTTCTTGTTTATATTTTTTCTTTATATAATAAAATATAATTTGCTGAAAGTTTATATATGTTTTGCAATTATGAATAAATACAGATTTTTGAATAATAAATTATTCATAGATTTGTTAAAACTTTTAATTTTTTCAAGACTATTTCTTATAAGAAATATTTCAAATCTATGAAGAAAATTTTATAGAAATTATTTGTATATTTCAGTTGTCCTTGATAGACGCATCAATGATAATTGTAGCATTGGTCATTTTGAACTTGGATATCAAGCAGATCCTTTACCACGAACTGAATCTTGTGCTAGTAAACTAGTTTTGACTGGAAATAATATTGAAAAGTTTATTGCAGAATCACCTAAGTGTTCAAGATTATATAATCTAATGACAAACAGGAACATTTTAAGTTTAAAACAAGTGAGACCAAAATTTGAAGAATCAACTATTTCTGAAAATTTAACACCATGGTATGCATCAAAGTTCTACAAAAATTCATGTAATCATAAATTCAATACATCATATATAGATAAGATTGTGAATGATATCAAAAACAACAAAAAATATAGCTATTACTCAGTTACTAATGGTACTATGCATCCAGAATCACGATATGTTGTGCCTCAAATGTATAGCACTTTCAAGAATCAGAAGTCTTTTATAAATTTTAAAAGTAACAATAATAGTACAATTAGCTTGGAGAAAAAATATTTAAAACATAGTAAACTTGAAAAATTAATAAAGTCAGAATGCAATTCAAAGGAAAGAGATATAAGACAAATAAGCAAGCAAGAAAAATTAAAAGCTGATCTACATAGAAAAGCTATAGAAAATATAGATCTAAAAACAAAACTTCAGAATCAAACATTAACTAAAAAGAAATTAACAGATGCAGAAATGAAAAGATCTCCAGATATCAATATAAAAACACTGGCTCAATCATATAATACAGATAAACAACAGACATTGAAGTTACTGAATAAAGAACAAAATTCTGCTAAAATATTAAATAAATTTAACAGTTCAAAGAAAAATAGTAGTTATAGATCTTCAAATGATAGCAATAACATATTATATCGAAATCAGATCACTGCAAAAACATCTATAGAGAGGAAAATGAATAAGTTATTAAAAGAAAAATTTGAAAGCAATTATCCAGTGCTTGAAAATAAAAGTAATGGAAATCCATTAAATATGCAAAAGTTTGATTTAAAACATTCTAAAATGATACCTTCAATTCATATAAAAAAATCAATTAAAAATAGATGAAGACTTTCTAAACAGGATTTTCATATTTACAAATAATGAATGAATTATAAAGCATATTCAATAAATAATAAAATATGATGCTGTTAAATATTTATTCTTGAAAATATGTTAATTAAAAGTTATATTAAAAGCTTCTGATGTAAATAATTTATTTCAAGCCTAAATATTTTATATAAACCAATCAATATTTATAAAAAAAATTAAATGTTTTATTATTATTATTATTATTAATATTCAAATTAAAAATTCAGTATTAAATGAACTTTCATTAAATTTAATGATCATACCCAAATTTAAAACAATTATTTTTTATTTTTTTAAATTCTGAAAAATACAATCTGAAATGGAAGAATTATCACATATATAAAAAGCAAACAACTGAAAATAATTTATGGAAAAAATATATATTTATAAATATATATAACTTTACAATCTGATATTTAAGTCATTTTAAAATTTCAATACTGAAAAGGTATGTATTATATTAATATTTCTGGAAAAATAAATTTTTATCTAAGTCACTTCTGAATATCACAGACTATTGCAGATATTTTTATATGTGATTACAATAATAAACTTAATTTACCATGTAAATTTTAGTACTGTTGCATTTAAAACCACCATAGCCACTACTAGGTCATTGTATGAATTTATATATTTATACCAATAATATAGCAACATATCATTGTTTCATGATTATTTTGTAGTGCCAACAAACATGCTTCCAGTACTTCATGTACAGGCTATCCCTGAGTTACATAGGTGGATCATTTTACATAGTTGAGAGCATGTGTTATAAAGTACTAGTGTGTCACAATGATGTAACACAAAATATAGTTATATTAAAGAATAAGCTCATAAATTGCCTAGTAAAGTAAATTGCTTATCATCTGGAATGTGGAACTCATAACGAGGGTAACAAGCTCTCTTAGGTAAG
>WUQG02000571.1:15384-33612 GCA_011317285.2 Androctonus mauritanicus | reverse complement strand
ACAGCTGGGTGTCCACTACCACATCATACACACTTCTATATGTCTCTAGGGTAGATACAACTGTAGCAACACCCAATGTGTTTACTTTTGAAAGAGAATTTTTGTTTATCTTCAATGTTGCCAAAATCGAACTTTTTATTCCATTCAATTGTGTATATTTTCCTATAATTCGTATTTCCGAAACGAAAATGGTAAACAGAATAGAAAACAGGCTTCAGATACTGTATATATTCTTAAAATATTTATTTGGACGAATAAATTTTGTTAGTAAACAATAACGGAGATTTTTATATTCGAAATTGTTTAAGTATTGAAACGAATGGAATTTTTATTTTTATTTTTTTTTAAAGTTTGAATAATAAATATACTGTAAGAATCAATTTAAAAATATATTTTCTTATTACCGGCATAAAAAGAAATTTTTATTTAAAATTAAATAATAATTTTTTTTTTTTTTTGCACTTTTTAACACGAAAAATAATATGATTTTTCCAAATAATAATTTTCAAAATATGCTTTTAAGGCTTGTAAACAGGAAAGAAATTTCTATCAATGTTTACTTCCCTTCTAATCGCCGGATAAAAATTTTAGAATATTTTGTAAGAACATTCAAAAGCTCAAAAATTTTTCTTGTTTTGTACCTTTTAACACGAAAAATATTATGATTTTTCCGGATAAAAATTTCCAAAATATGCTTTTAAGGCTTGTAAACAGGAAAGAAATTTCTATTAATGTTTACTTCCCTTCTAATCACCGGATAAAACTTTTAGAATATTTTGGAAGACCATTTGGACACGTTCACAAGCTCAAAAGTTTTTTAATTTTGCTCAACATCGGAATATGAGGGGGGAAAAAAAAGATTTAATCACTTTGTACGAATAATTATATTTAAATTTCAATCAAATAACCAGAAAATTTTTAATTTACATTTTTAATTACTCTCGAATTATTTTTACTAAAATCGACGAAAGTTTTTAATTTTTTGAGAGACGACGACCTTTCTGTTAAATAAAATCGCTTTACTTAATTCTATTTATTAGAATATAATAAAAATATTCAGATTTAAAAAAAAAAGAAGATCAAAAGCGAATTTCTTTAATGATCTTTGAAGCAGAAAACATTGAAGAAGTTGTGAAAAGATAATTTGTTAGGATAAAAAAAAATCTTATGAAAGCTGATTATCCTTAAAAAGCCATTAATTGTTGGTATTATCTTCTTATTTAAAAGAAGGAAAAAAAAATTAATAAGAGACGACAAAGAATTAATTAAAATCAATTTTATTGTTCGGAAATTGAGATGAAAACTTTTAATTTATTGATTTATCATTTAAAATTTAATGAAATTAAAGAAATTTCGTTTTAAAATTTCAAGTTTTTTATCTGTTTACCATTTAAAAAGTGGTTTCTGTTCGTTTGTCGTCAGTTCATCCATAAGATATCTTAAGAACAAAACATTATAAATTATTCAAATTTTAGAGTATCGTTCCTTATAATCCAAATTATGTATCAGTTAATTTTGATGATGATCTGCGAAATCGTTACAAAATGGCGGCCTTTTGAAATATTAAAATGTCACTATCTCTGAACACATCTCTGATATTTCGTTCGCCAGTTCGTCCGTAAGATATCTTAAGAATAAAACACTTTAAATTATTCAAATTTTAGGGAATCATTCCTTATTATCCATATTAAATACCAATAGATTTTGATGATGATCGGCGATATGGTTACAAAATGGCGGCCTTTTGAAACATTAAATATCAATATCTCTAAAACTATACATCGTACTTAAATAATAATCATTTGAAAGGATTTTAAATATTTTATAATGGTCTTGTACTGTTTCTTTTTCTATCTAATCGCCCTCAAGATATCTCGGAAACAAAACAATGCAGAGCATTGAAATTTTAAACAGTCGCTACTCACTTAAAGTATTACACGTATGAATGTTAATTTTGATGTTTCCACGTGGTTCCTTTACAAAATGGAGGCCGTTCTATAAATTTGAAGCTATTTGCGCGTGCGAAATATACTCATTTAAAAGATTTTTGGTCTGTAAAAAAGGAAAAAAAAACAAAAACAAAAAATATAACTTTAATGTTTGCACAACAACGATAAACCTCTCGTTTTACTCGAACACATTCTGACGAAGTTTAAATATTAATAATCAGGAATAATTAAATAAATAGCGAATCTTCTGCCTAATAATCACACGTTGCAGCTATAGATAGAAAACTTTTAAATATTTATTAAGATAATTCTTCTTAGCCAAATGATCCATTCTTTCATCTTTAGTTTCAGAAATTTAATTGTAGATCATTCCCAATGATATATATAATTTGCTTAATTCATAACCTTGTCAAAATTCGCAAAGCATTCTCTACGATAATTAAATAATAATTGATGGTTCCTTCAATGATTAATTTTGATTTTAAGCCATATTTTCTCTCGTAAACTTTACACAAATTTCACTTTTATTATTACATATTTATAAAATTTTCGTTTTGTTTACGACCCATTCGACATCATTTATTCATCTTCAGATTATTATTAGCAGTAGTAATAGAAAATATTGGTTTCGAAATTTCTATATATTTTAGAATTTGTTTAATAAAAAATTTAGGCAGCTTTCATTAATTCATTTATCATAGAAAAAAAAAAAAGAAAATTTGGGAAGCAATTTAAATCTGACGAATATATTCACGCAAGAAAAAACAAAATGGAGGAGGCTCTTAACTACACTAGTTAGATATAGGAATGTATTATTATTATTATTATAGGCTTGTAAGGAGTGTTCTAAGAGTAAAGGGGATGCAGAGATGTAGTTAAAACAAATCAACGGCTTGATTCATGTCAACAGCTGCACTCTCTCTCACAAGTATCCAGTCGATAACTTTGGCAACTTTCGATCTATCTACTCAATTGTATAGGTATATAGGACGTCATTTAACGTCAACTTTTCTATAGAATGTGCTATTTGACACGATCACTACTTTTCTTTTTTTTTTTTCTTTTTTTTCCTCGGCTCCTCTTTTCTTTTCATATCTTTCCACTATTGTTTCTTTATGTAGAAGAGTCCCGAGTTTTTATTGATTACCCAAAATATTTTTCTTATTGATTCTTTCATCATAAATATTTTTGTTTTTCCAAAGAATGAGATGTTTTTATTTAAAAATAATGGAGAGAAAAATATATCTAGAGAAGTATACTTTTATTATTATTATTATTATTATTAGTTTCCATTATTTTAAAAATCTATAAATAAAAAAAAATCTCATGTTATTTAATCAATAAAAATAATAGAAAATATATATTTTTCTCCATTTAAACCAGGGCTTTATCTATAAAAAAAAAAAAAAAAAAAAACTGTTTAAAACGCAAAATTAAAAATCGAAAAAAAAAGAGAAAAAGGATAAAAATTTTGAGATATATTTTGCATAATTAAATAAATTTTTATTTTAATTAAACGATTTTTTTTTTTTTTTGTTACTAATTATTTTAATGATCGCCAGCAAAACGATAATCAAAGTAGTAGTAGTAGTAGTAGTAGTAGTAGTAGTAGTTAATCTCTGTTGAAGTTAATTCCACATATTCTTTGTCACTTTCTTCCAAACAAACTTAAAAAAAAAAATAAAAATGAAGACGAATGACAGAATAAAGTCATAAAAATATTAGATTTGTTTTGATAAATCAAGAAAAGAGTTTAAGAAACACGAAAGAAAATAAATCACTGGAAGTTTATTGATATTAATTTCTGGGATAAGAATATATACTTATTAGCTACATTAAAGTTAGTTGGAGGAGAGAGAAGGGGGGAAATAACTTGCTTCGTTTCTCTTAAGTAGTTCCATTAGGAAGTACGTGTCATTCTTGGATAAAATTAAGCACGAATTCTTTGAATGGATATCATTCTCCTGAATATTCTTTTATCTGTAATCACCGCCTCTACGGATATTATCCAGGAATGTTAAATTTGTTTTCCAACTTTCACTCTCTCTAAATTTTTACATCCATAATAAAATTCTTTATTCCTTAAGAATACGGAATTGGGAATAGTCTAATTTCTTGACGACTCCAACTATTTAAAATATGTTTTCAGTATAATTATGCTATTTCTTTCTTTCTTTTTCTTCTTCTTCTTCTTCTTCTCCTCATCCTCTTTTTTTCTCCTGCAAAGTTTTACCTTAAAATGAATTTTTGGCAGCTGTTTAAAGGTTATTTCTGGATTTTTCATCTATTATTATTACTTTTCTTCAAAATTCTATATATATATATATATAAAAAAATGTTTTTTCTTCAGTTATAAAGGATGTTTTTTGAATCGTTCGCTTTAAATCTCGAATCGAAAAAATATATAATAATAATAATAATAATAATAGTAGGCCTATATATATATATATATAAAGAGAGAGAGTTTTCTATAAGATGATTATTGATATTTTTTTTTCTTCAAAAAGTTTAATTTTGCGACAAGCACAAAAACTGGCCTGTAAAAGAAGGGATTTTTTTTTTCTCTCTCTCTTCTCTCCCTATGGTTAAACTTTGGTAAAAGTAGACTTTTTTAACGGATAAAAAAAAAAGTTTAATAAATAATTTGAAGACGTCAATTATGGTTTTTCGATATTTCAAATAATAGTTATAATGGAGGAGGTCATCCTATATTTGTAGCAAAGTAAATGGATATGGTGCATTCACGGGACAATACATCATTTTAGATAACTTTTGCTACCCGGGAGAAAAAGGATAAAAAGAGGAACTCCCACTAGTCCATGTAGAAGTATAAAGAGCTACCTTTTAAAATCGCCGTCCAATTTTGGCTATGAAGGTACACCGACCTCTCTCTCTCTCTCTCTCTCTCTCTCCGATTGACTGCAATCTGTTAGACTTTAATCGATATACAGTATGCTTTGGCTGCACTTCTCCCTCATATAGAGTGCGATGGACCATAAATGAAAGATAGGATGCAAGAAAAGAGTTTTTTTTGCTCTATTTACATTGTCACCAATATAAAACTGCTTCGAATTCAGTCCTTGCCGGTACCAAATTACTTATATTTCTCTTTTATGCTCTCTACTTTTTTCTTTTTTCTTTTTTTTTAGTAATTGCTAATGTTGCTTTTTCTTTATTCGAAGAAGAGGAAGGAAGAAAAAAAAAAAATTGATACGTGCTTCGAAAGGTAACTCCACACTCAAAAATTTTATAACTCATCAAAAGCATGCAGCATTTTCGTTTGATTTCCATAAAATAAAGATGTTGAGCCAGTTTTTATCTTTTATTCAAACGTTTGCGCTCAGTTTGTCTCTTCCTCTTTTTTTTTTTTTTTTTTTTTTTCTTGTCGAAACAGTGAAAATGCTGCACAGCTATCAGTCTTTTCTTCGAAGTGAAAACGTTGCACTACTTTTATCTTTTGTTATATATATATATATAGAGAGAGAGTGAAAGTTGCACATGTTCTTTTTTTTTTTTCCTACTTCCTCCTTCCTTTAAGGAAAATGCTGTGCAAGGTTTCTTTTGACTAGACGAAAATGATGCACACCGCTTTTGTCTACCAATCGAAAGAAAAAAGTAACAAAACAGTGTTCAGTTCTGTCATTTATCCAAAAAATAAAAATAAAAAAAAAAGAAAAAGAAATCTGTGTGTTCAATTTTTGATCTGTCCAAGAGAAAATCCAAAAGTTTGACAAGAAAATATTTCAAAGTGAGCTATTTCTCAAAACTTAAAATTTTGACAAATCGTACTTAAAACGATGAAAGTATGAGGTAGAAAAAAGAAAAAAAAATATACTTTAAAAATCCACGTTTTTATTTAAATTCTATCAAAAACAATCTTTTGTAAACATGCGAAAGGTATTTGTTTACTTTTTTTTCAAACTATGTATTAATAAAAAGGGTTATTATGCAAATATTTATCGTCCAGGTATTCGCCTACTGAATAATAGTTACATGAGAAAAATAAAGAAGAATGCAATATTTATTTATTATTATATATATATTTTTTTTTATATAAAAAGTTTTTGTTTAATATAAACTAAATCCTTCTCCGAATTTACCTCTTGAGAAAGTGCAGCTGTTCGTTATGTTCCAGTGTGTTATTATCTTCCTTAACAATACTTTCCTTTATATGGCGTGTGGTCAATGTATAATACGTGCAAGAAATTCGGTGCACCTTCCCTTCAAATGCATCTGCACTTTCAATCATTGTACATTAAAAATGTTGGATTTTTGCTTTTGTTTTCTTCCTTTTAACTCTTGTTCGTATTCTTTCGATAAAGGAAAAAAAAACAAACAAACAATTGCAATCGAGTGTTATTATTAATCGCTTTGCAACTTACTGCAAGTTGTAATAAACGTTCTTGGTAATACGCATCTTTGAAGTTCTTTCTCTTAAGAAGAAGAAGAAAAATATATATTGCAGAATACATTTTGATCAAAGAACGAACTTTGGATTTTCAATCTGATTGTTTACTTTCAAAATCACAATACCATTAACCGCAAGAAGTGCCAATTTATGATCGCGGATGGCTGCAAAAATGATGCCAAAGTTTGGAAAATTTGGATGGTTTTAGCGAACAAACCATTTGTAGTAGTTTTATGGCAGTTTGAAGTTCTTTGTCTACTTTTGAGATTCACCTTAAAGTGTTTCCAAACTTAAAATTTTTAAAGTTTATGGCCTCCGTATTTTACGGGGTGAAAACATAATAAAAACCAAAAAAAAAAAAAAAAAAAATCAAATTTTCTTAGAAATTCCGGAAATTAAGAATTTTTTTTTTTTTCCCAAAAATTGAAGTTATGATGATAATCAAAGTGTAACTCTATCCAATTTAAATAAATGCGAACTATTTGTCTATATTTTCTTCCAATCTCGTTCCTTGGAATAATGATGGATAAAATGGAAATTTTTCCAGATGGTTTATTGAAGACTTTCCATTTCTTAACCGCTTTAATCAAGAATTGGCAAAGAATTTGCAATACGTTCAAATAAAAACCTGGAAATAAAATTTTTAACTCTAAATCCATTCCCATGTGTGTATGTGTTTTTTTTTTCTTTTTTTAATTTATCAAAATTCGTATCTTGGCCATGGCGTACGTGCCAAGTTTAAGATTATATATTTTTTCCCCTCTCTGTGGCATTTCTATAGATACAGGTTAAAGATTAGTTTGACCTAAGGTTTCAATAAAATTCTATTGGATTTAATTTGAAAACCGCAACCATTAAACTGGTCGGACTTAAGAGAGTTTTGTGTGTAACATTTATATTCTGTGCTGTCGTGTAACAGCGCAGCAATCGATGTAAGACCCACTCTATCGATAGGCATATACAGAAGTACAACCATCCCACTGTTTATTGATGGTTTCTCGAACAAATATTGTCTCATTCTATAATATTTCCGAATATCCTTTGGGGAATCTGAGGTTAAGTCTACAACCGTGCCTACAGCTATGTAATTTCTATCGTTTAGTATTTAAACTTTACATAATTTCTTTAAAAATATCTTAATTTTTAAAATTTCAATGACTAAAACTCGTAGTTTTTCTTGTTTTTTTTCTTTTTTTGGAGTGGATTTTGGTATTCCGAAAGACTTTCCACAGAACTCCGATGTTTTTATATATTTATAAAGAAAGTTTTACCAAGTATTTTCACGTTTAGGATAAAACAAAAGAAAATGCAAATTTTGAGATCATTTATTTTTATATATATATATATTTTTTTTCCCCTCCATTCTTTTTGTTTTAGGTGTGGAAGAATATATTGCAGCAGTTCTTAGACAATTTTATACCGATGCAATTTGTATTCTACTTACGTACGTATAAGTATAGTTCCTTCAGAGAAAATTAACGATCGTGATTCGAAAACGCGAAAGATACATCGTAATGCAGTCACGAAAAGTTTCTTTTCTATTCTTTAACTTTGCTTTTCTCTCGTATATATAGTTTTCTTTCGGGCTTAATATGATCTTCTTTCAGATAACCTCAGCATAACGCTATTTTCATTTCGGGTTTTTTTGTTTTTTTTTTTTATTTTTCTTCTGATGTTTTCGGATATAACGCCTATTTTGCTGCGGGGAAGATGAAAAGCCAAATGTGTATTTTTAACTATTTTTTGAGTCTCGCAATTAGGAAATTAGGAATGCGAGCAAGAAAATTTGGTCTTAATGTGATCTTCTTCTAGATAACCTCAGCATAACGCTATTTTCCCTTAGTTTTTCCGATATTTTCCGATATAACGCCTATTTTAACGCAGAAAGATGCGTATTTTTAACAATTGTTTGAATGTCTGGTAATTAAAGAAAACTGGCAAAAGAAAATGTAATTAGAAACGTGATATATCGAATACCAGGGAGGAAATTAGGAGTGCGAGCAAGAAAATTATAAGTGTGACGTGTGTCATACGTCACTCGTTCGCTCCGTGTGAATTATGAGTCCTTCGAGACTTGTTGCGGGACACCTAGAGACGTTTTTATAGAAAGAACTATCGCCGATCTGCTTCCGAGTAATTACTCCATTGATATAAATAGAAAAAAAAAAAAAAAAGAAAATTACGTATTAGATACCGAGCAATGCCCTTAATACCGTAAGGTTATACATGTATACATAACGAGAATTTTCGCCTTAAATTTAAATTATTTCGCGAAAATTACTTAAAACCTTTCTTGTTATTTTAAAGATAATATCGAATCTTGGTTATAATTTAAAGTTGAACATAAATAGATTAAGTTTGGAAGACTACCTGGGCAAACAGTAAAGTGGCAGATTTATCATTCGATCAATCATAACTGCAATTTGAGGTCAATAAAACTGGTAGTTTGTTGAGACTCAATTACAGAAAATTTCGATAGAACGGAGAGAACAATATAAATGGGATAATCTTCATATTTCCAAGAATAAATTCAGATTTATCTTTAAGCGCATTGAAAGAACTACTACTAAAGCCAGCTACGCCTTTGCTTCCCCAGCAGGATTTCTATATATAAAAGGCTCTGTGTGTGTGTGTCTCCCCATGGGTAATTGGCGATGACCACCCACAGTTGTATGAAGCTATCAGCCTGATTGATGAGATGGTTTGAAGGAACTTGCTTGCAGGTATACCTTTGGGCTTAAGAATAAATTGAATGTTGAATTGAAACTTGTTAGAAGTGAATAGAAGATAAAGTTTATTTCTGATGCAATTGATAGCTTCCTAAAAATATTATTGATATTAAAAAAAAAGAAGAAAAATAATATATATATAAATCAGAAATTGCATCGATTCAAATTTCATCAGTCAATGGTTTTCTGCTTAGAAATTCTTGCAGTAAGGAAAGGAATAATAGTAAAAAGAATTATTTTCTTTACGTAAATTGGTATTTCGAATGGTACAGAACTAAAATAGGTGACTGTAGGTTATATTAAGAAAGTCGTTAGGTCAAAAAATGTAACAGTTTTCTACGCTCGAGGGTCTAACTCCCGAGAATTGACCCTCTTTAAAAAAAAAAAAAAAATCCCAGACAATCCTAGCCAAACAGACTATAGACTATATTCTGATAGGAGGAAAATTTCCCCGTTAAAAAAGTAAAAAAAAAAAAGAAGCCGAATTTTCAACCCGTCTGAACTTTAACCCTCCAGGGTATTAGAGGCCCGCTCTTGCCAGGCTCATAATCCCTACCTGATCTCTTCTCTCCACCCATATTGCTAGTAGTATTTGTTCACAAACAAGCACCTGGAGCTTTGTGTCCTATACCTCGTTATTTAGGATATTTCTCTCTCGCTTTTCCACCCCAGGGTGTATTTGCCTCGCTTCTCACTACTACTCGACAGTAGCCAGTTGTTAAGTGTAGTTTTTACTTACACTCAATTGATATTGCAGCAGTAGATCTATCCAATTGTTTCTCTGTTATTAGCTTTAAAACGACTTTAGATATAGCGGTTCTTTAAGCGGGTTTTTTCTTTTCTTTTTTTCTTTTTTTATATTTCGAAATAATAAACTTTAATCTGGAAGAAGTAATTGAAGACAAAACGACGAAAACGAAAATCTTTCAGACTCTCTCTCTCTCGTCTAACTAAAACAGTAAACAGCCATTTTTCGTTATTTTCGGGTATCATCTGTTCAACATTTAAACTTAACAGTTATTTTACTGTCGTGTCTTTATTATAAGCGATTAATGGAGACATAACGTTAAGAATGTTGTTAAAACCATTAAAAATATAGTAGAGATACTTAAGTGCGATATCGTAAAGTCGCTTTGCAGTTTGTAAGTTATTCGCCACAGCGAAAACTCGGGCAGATCTAAGTCTTCTTCTTCTTCTTATTTTTTTTTTTCACTTTTTTTTTGTCAGTTATCCAGAAATAATTTCCGGCTACTGTGTGTTTATCACCGAGTGACTGAGGGAGATTAGAGCAATATTGACAAGGAACCACTTGACCCGTGAGCTTTAAAAGGTATCATATCGCTGTAGCGTTAAAAGAGCATGAGTATCTGAAGCACCCACTCCATACCAAACCGATCCCCGAGGTGACTCTTGACGTCACAACCCGTAGCCTCATAATTGAAACAATTGCCATTTTGGACGAATAGTTATTGGCTAAGATCCTCCTCCTCAGCACCGAAATTCTCACAGGAAAATGTTATAAACGAAAAAAAAAAACTGTAAAAAAAAAAAAAAAAATATGCGAAGGTAAGTAAAAATGGTGCACAGGCAGTCTATACATACATATATATATATTTATAGAAGAAAATTTTACCAAGAAAAATCTACACGATGCAAAATTTTGAATAGAGAAAAATGTCGATTGTTATATTTCCAAGAGGAAAATATCAATCACGAAACTTCAGTCGTTCCTCCTACCACCAAAATAATAATAATATAAAAATAAAAAATAAAAAAAAATATGAGAAATTTTGCTCGAATTTTATTAATAAAAGTTTAATAACGATCCGAATTAAATGGATCGAAAAAAAAAAAAACTTCTCCGAAAATTTATTACCTAAAACCATTTAATATATTAGAAATAACATAACATACAACCTTTCTCCAAAATTAATGAAAAGGGCATAATTTCCGATAAAAACAATTTAACGGAGAGGAAGGAGAGGAAAAATAATAATAATAAAAAAAAAATAAAAAAAATCACCTGAATATTTTCCATTCCAATTTCCTTTTTTTTTTTCTTTTTCCTAAATCACGCGATTTTCAACAAAATTTGACAAGTGACAGTCACGTGGACGGAATAAAAATTGAAAGTTAGGTTTTTATAAACGATTTATTCTGATTATATTAAACGTATTTATTTTATTTATTTATTTTTTAATCTATTTAAACTTACTTCAATTAAATATAGAAAAATTGAAAATTCTAAAGAGTAAAAGTGGAAAGAAAATCCAAAAGGAAACAAGTTTTTACCCCTCTCTTACTATATATATATACAGTATACAATTTTTTATTTTTATTTTATTTCTTCTTCCCCCGAAAAAACGTTTTTTTTTTTTTTGGAAACAAAATAGAAAAAAAGAAAACGGAAACAACTCTTTCCAATAATTACGTTTTCTGTGATGTTCTTTTAAAGAAATTAAGTGGACAGAAAAAAGAAAAATAATAATAATAAGTAGAATCATTTTTCTTTATCTTTCCCCTTTTGAAATAAATACTTTTCTTAGAACGACGACGATAATAATGACAATAAAACTATTAATTTTTAAGAGAGTGAAGTGTTTTCGTTTATTTGTTTTAAATTATATTAAAATTTTCTTGATAATTTAGCAGGATTAACTGTTTTAATCCGGCAGCAGATCGTTGCTCCATGTCTTTTAATCTTGCAACTGTTTGCGTTATATATCGGATTTTAAATATTTCCCCGAAAACGTCTTTTATGTTCTCTGACAATTTTCGCCAGGTAAAAAATTAAAAAAAAGAAAAAAAAATCAATTTTTTTAATGTTATCATTTACGTAATTTAATGAATGTAACTTTATGCGATTACGTTTAAAACAAATTTTTACCTCGAAGCGGTGTTAACGAAGTTTAAGAATGTTCAGACTAGCGATATAATTCGAGAAAGATAAGTTTTAGATCTTTTAAAACTATTTTTCTTGAAGTATCGTTCGTTTGAACATTTCGCCTCGAAGTAAGTATCGCTCGTCTGAACATTTCGCCACGAAGTATCGTTCGTCTGAACATTTCACTTTCAAGTCTGAACATTTTGCCTCGAAGTATCGCTCGTCTGAACATTTCGCCTCGAAGTATCGTTCGTCTGAACATTTCACTTTCAAGTCTGAACATTTTGCCTCGAAGTATCGCTGGTTTGAACATTTCACTTCCAAGTATTGCTCGTTTGAACATTTCGCCTCGAAGTATCACTCGTCTGAACATTTCGCTTCGAAGTATCGCTCGACTGAACATTTTGCCCGAAGTATCACTCGTCTGAACATTTCGCTTCGAAGTTTCGCTCGTCTGAACACTTCTCGAAGTATTCTTAAAAATTAAATTACAATTAATAATTAGATTTTACGTTAATGACGAGTAACCTTACTAGAATTACATCATTAACGACAGAAACGAACGTAAGAAACTCTTGTATAGAAATAATTTTTGTTGAAATATACGCGAGTTTCGTTGTAACGAGAGTCGGTTTAATGAAATCTGATTCATTCCGTAGATCTAAATTAAGCTAATGAAATATAAAATTGTTTATTACGCACAAGTAATCGAATGACTTAGCGTAATTATCGTTACGACGTTTAAAATTCTATATCTTATACAAGAATCGAGAAAATAAAGTGAACGAAGTCAGAAACGTTCAGACGGGTGCGATACTTGGAGAAAGACAGTTTAAAAAATTATTCTTAAAAATCAAATTACGATTAATATGTAGATATAACGTCAATGACGAGTGGTCATACTGGAATTACATCATTAGCGCAAGAAACTCTTGTATAGGAATAAATTCTGTCGCGACATACGGCGAGTTTCGTTGTAACGAGAGTCGGTTTAGTGAAATCTGATACATTCAGTAGATCTAAATTAAGTCAATGAAGTAGAAAATTGTTTATTACGCTCAAGTAATCGAATGACTTAGCGTAATTATCGTGTTACAACGTTTAAAATCCTATATATAAAAGAATGGAGAATATAAATTCCTTAAAAGTTTACTAGAATTTTTAACTTATGTAGTTTGTTTACGCATTTAAACATTTTTTTTCCTCAGTTAAAACAGTTATTTAAGATGTATTTTAACGAATTACTGCAAAGTTAATGAAGTTTTGTCTTCTACTAATTTTCCCCCACTCTTTTCTCGGTCGATAGAAAGAAAGAAAAAAAAACAGTCTAGACTGTAGACTATAAATTTGTTTTGATCTAACTTCCATATAGACTGTAAACATTAAGATGGTTAGCGGGCTGTTATATGTTTAGGATGTATAAACACACGTATGTCAGCTCGACAATAGGTTAAACATGTCACATTGTTTTCCTTAGCAGAAAAAAAAAAAAAATTATGGTTGGTACGTTAATTCCACGAATTTTCGGCTTAATTTCCGTTAATTAGTATCAAAGATTGTTACTGTAGAAGCACGTCATTACGGAATATTTACTGTAATGCTGTGTGTATGCGTGTGTTAAAAGTTAGCTGATTTTTTTAAGTGAAAAATATCATCAATCTGAGAGACTGAAAGTTATATCCGTGCTCATTTATTCTCCTTCCTTAAAATTTTCATTATTCAAAAGACTTTAATAACAGTTATTCAGAGACTTTTCGCTGGAGTCCATTACAAACAAACAAACAAATAGGTTGGTGTCTTGACTAGCTCATTTGCTTAATTATAACGCTTACTGGTCATAACATCCCACTGCAACTTCATTTTCGGAAAGGGTTATTTAAGGGATTATTGAGAATGAAGGAAAATATTTCTTAATTAGAGAGTTGCCGTAACAATCTCTATCGACAAGTTCTTTAAAAAAGAAAAAAAAAAAAAAAGAGGAAGGAAGAAGACTAGAAACGTACGATCGGACAAAATTGATCGTAAAATGCAGAATCTTCCTCTGGAGACCAATCTACTTAATCCCCGCTAGAGATAGGAAGGAAAACAAATGCCGAAGGATTAGGAAGGATTTGTAATCTCCTACTATAACCGCAGAGGTGGAAAAAAGGTGTGTACGTGACTAAGGTAACGTTTATAACCTCATATGTCATATCTATCTACTTGCGACAGATTATTTGCAAAGAGAAGACAGACTACATTAACTCCTGTTTGTACAGTCTATCAAAGATGCTAATTTTTGGCAATAATCCAGAAACCGAGTCTCTTAAAATTTCTGCGATTTATTATAAGAATTTTCTCTGTAATTTTGGATTATGTTTGTCTTTACCGAGTCCAAATTGCGTGATAAATTCCAGATAAAAATTCTACTTATATAACTGGCACCAAATAGAAAGAAAAAAAAAAAAAACTAACTAAATTTAATTCCGAATAACTGTGGAGAAGAAAAAAAAACTTCGGTTTTAATATAGAAAAAAACTTTTAATACGAAATCCACCCTCCACCGAACTCTAATTGACAATAGCTTCCAGACTTATCTCCGTGTATAGAGGTCTTCTAAATCCTTTTCTAGACCATAAAAATCCCATTTAATTCTTCTTTTTTTTCCTTTTTTTCCTTTTCTTAACCAGTACATAACGAAACTATGCTCTTTCATGTCTGTCAATCATTCCAGACACGATTAAGTCTGGAAAGAATGCAAAGAGTCCTCTTAGCTTTCTTCTCTTTCCGAACTTAGACGACATGAGAAATTTGACAAGTTGTCACTCCAGTCACATACTCTCAGGGCCCAAACCTTATCTATAATCCAATATTTATTTCTGTTGGCTAAGGGGATGACGGGGGAAATAATACGAAGAAAAAAAGAAAAAAAAAATCGTTGTTATTCGCACAATCACGCTTCACCCACGGTTTTGTCACTTTTATGGCTTCCTGACAAGGAGACTTAGCAGAAAATTTCTACTATCGATATAAACTTACAACGAAAAAAAAATGAAATAAACATTTCCTAATATATCTACTGTAGAATCCGTTCTAAAGAAAATCAAAACTTACTTACCTACCTAAGCATTCGAGCGCATAACTTTTGTTTGTGTGCTCGAATGCGTTATGTATAAGCATGCAAATGTAGATAAAAAAAATAAAATAAAATAAAACTTAACGGAATGTTTGGCCGATAATCTTCCTTTTAACATTTTAAAACGTTATAACAGTTTTATGAATCGGAAAGCGATGCGACGAACATCGATCGATCATCCGATGCAGTCTATATAATGCTAACTTTAGCGCGGTGTCTAACGAAATATTTATGTTTTGGCACCACCGGAAAACATAAATACCCGATAAATAAATATAAAAAACGAGAAAGGTTAACGACGAGTGCAGCGAGAGGGATTATTTCTGTACAAATTTGAGAAGGAAGGGGAAGGGGGAAAAAATCAATTAAGTAAAGAAATGCCAGATCGAGAGAGAGAGAGTGATTTAATCCTTAAGTGAAGATAGTTTAGTCCAGTTAGATGAGGTTAATTGGAGACGAATCATCGTAAAATGGTGCTGGACTGATTGCCATTAGACGTGTCGCAACGATAAAGTTGGCCCTTTGGTACTTTAACGTCATTGAAGAGGCCAAACGCCATAGATCAGTTCGGCCTTTAGATGATGTTTTTGTTTACTTCTCCTTTTGTCGTATGGTCATCCGATTGAAAAATATTCCAAATAGTTCCTCTAGGTATAATTAGCAATTCCATCTCTTCTTTCCCTTTTCATAACACTGGAAAAAGAGCTGGCACCGTTCCCATTTTTATGTTGGTATTGTTAAATGTTTATGAAGTGTTTTTCTGTCGAATTGTCCTCTTTTTTTTGTTCCGCTCTTTATGACGCTTCCATTGTCCGCTTGACATTTGATTGAAAATTATTCTTCTCGATTTTAAAAATGTTATCATGCCAAAATACATATACTATATTACTCTTTTTTTTTTTGAATTTTCTAAAGACGTAAGACGTAAGAGATATTCCTTCTTTCTATTTATTCTTCTTCCTCTTCTTCTATTTTTTTTTTTTTTTTATATAAAAAACCCGGTAAAATAAAATCTTTCTAAACGACCAGAATTTTTTTCAGTTACAGTATAATATCTTTTTAATTATATTATAAAGTTAACGTAACATTGTAGTTCGTTAACCGAGATGTTGTATCGTGAGTATTATTTTAGTGGAGGATTTCTATGGAAATTCTGGATTGTATCTGAATATGGTCCATGGGTATTCTGGATTTCCATGGAAATTCTGGATTGTGATAGTTAATTATGTATAATTTATGATGCTTTCCTAGAAAATACCATGTTTTTAATTTGGAGAAGATGAAAGTTTTGGTATAGTGGAGGATTTCTATAGAAATTCTGGATTGTATCTGGATATGGTCCATGAGTATTCTGGATTTCCATGGAAATTCTGGATTGTGATAGTTAATTATGTATAATTTATGATGATTTCTAGAAAATACCATGTTTTTAATTTGGAGAAGATGGAAGTTTTAGTATAGTGGAGGATTTCTATAGAAATTCTGGATTGTATCTGGATACGGTCAATGAGTATTCTGGATTTCCATGGAAATTTTGGATTGTGATAGTTAATTATGTATAATTTATGGTGATTTCCTAGAAAAACCATGTTTTTAACTTGGGAAAGATGGAAAGTTTAGTATAGTGGAGGATTTCTATGGAAATTCTGGATTGTATGGATTTATATGATCCATGGGTATTCTGGATTTCCATGGAAATTCTGAATTATGATACTTTAGTCACCTGTGGAGATATTAATAATATCCAGAAATTAGCAAATGGGTAAAGTTACTGGAGAACCCTCCCCGATCCTGTAAAGAATTAGATGGAGATAGGAATAGTAAAAACTTCCCTCTCTGCTTCCATTATGAAAGAAGCAACAAATTACCGACCCTTCTATGTAGGGGTTATCTCTATACAGAACGATAGCGGCTTTTCCCACCCGGTTACTCTATTATTGCTAGAGACGAGCGGTAAGCTTTGTGGTCGAGTTCTTTCGGAGAGAAGTTCTGCACTTTCTAGAAAGCTTTATTTTTCTACGGATGTGGAGTGTCATACCGAATTTGGAGAAGATTGGCCGATCGATGCGCTGTTCTCGCTGCGAAAAAAAAAGTTTTTTTTTTTTTTAAACGATACCCGCACGGATAAACGGAATTTTTGGCGATAATCTAAGATGAAGTCTGTTCGCTTCCGCGCGCGAAATGGTTTCTTAAGGGAAAGAATCTCTAGAGGTTTCGAGATCGTCGGAATGGAAAATTGTGGGCGAGAGTTTTAACGTGGAAGAAGAACTCCATTTTCTAACCTTGTGATGATGACTAAACGTATATACCGCGGTAAGGTAGGGCGTCGAGAATGATGGAGGTCCAACTCAAGCGGAAATTGTTAAATACAACTGGATACCCTAGACTGGACTCCTCGTATCTAAATTAGTGTTCAGCTTTACGTGTCCAGAACGGATCTCCACTCTTTCATTGACCATTTAAAGCCGCTAAGTTCATTGAAACGGAAAATTATGAGCAAAATCCATGGAGAGAGTAAGATCGCTTCAACAGTTTCCTAGGGCCAATTCTCTAATATTTACTGGGGATAAAATGATCACGTGAATTAAATTACAACTGGCATTTCTTAAGAAAAAATATTTCTACAATATTTTCACTTCTAACTTCGCTCGAGTTTTGCAGTTTCGGAGAAGAGAGAAAACTTTCCTACTTAAAAAAAGGAAACTTTTTCATCAAAATAAACATATACAGTATAAGTTATATATTTTTTAATTTAATTTTCTCTAGACAGATCAGTTAGGCACTGTCGGAATATTATCTTAAATACCGTATTAAAATCAACGATATAAGTAAAAAAAGAAAAAAAGGAAAGCATGTTTTTCCGTTTCCGACAAGAAAGTAGAAACCTGTTATGTAGCGATGCAATTACTTTATCAAAACATCAAGTGCTTTTTCCGATAGTTTTCGACAGAGAGAATATTTTGACAGTTAAGAAACAAGTTAAATCTTTTACCGATTTAATACCGAGTTATAAGAATTTCCTTTTTTTTTTTTTTTTTTTTTTTTGGAAGATGTTAAAACGAAAACATTAGCTGCAAGGAGGAAAAAAAAAAAAAAAAAAAAAAGTTAGCACACAGTTGCAATTTTTTAAATTTTTAACAAAA
>WUQG02000571.1:0-15374 GCA_011317285.2 Androctonus mauritanicus | reverse complement strand
GTTAAGAAACAAGTTAAATCTTTTACCGATTTAATACCGAGTTATAAGAATTGCCTTTTTTTTTTTTTCTGGAAGATGTTAAAACGAAAACATTAGCTGCAAGGAGGAAAAAAAAAAAAAAAGTTAGCACACAGTTGCAAGTTATTAAATTCTTAACCAAACTCGTATTTTTAGAGTTTTATTTTAGGAAATTAATTTTTGTATAATTAATACATCTGTTTTAATAGATAATAATTGCAGTTAACGGCCCACTTGCACCTATTAAAAATACTCCTTGATTATAGTGATTAATCAAATATTAAAACATTAATTTTTCGTTCTCCAATCAACACCGTGCTGGAAAATATCTCTTTGGGATGTTTTTCAGGTATCCCAACTCGTTATACAGATTTTAATTACGTCCTGAACTCTAGCTGACTGTGTCCTTCTGCTTCTTGTATAGATCGGATAACTGTAACTGAGTCAGCACACAGACAGAAAGGTTTATTACTGTAATTACTAAATTAATGACTGTTATAACAACACGGCACGTTTCACCATTAAACTATGTTTGTGTTGTTCGAATTTCTATCTAATATCTTATAAATAATTGATTTTTAAAAATCTATCAGGGGGGAGTCAAGTCTGCTGATGATGAACATTTAATTAATTCGATAAATCTCGTCTAGTCTTTTATGTTATGCATTTCGAGAAAGAAGAACAGTTAGTGAGTGATCTTTCTTGGTTTTCCGACTTTAATCCTTTAAAATAATACTTACGATACAAATCCGTGGAAATTCCATGGACGATTCGATTCCACAAATCCATGAAGGAATCTTCTATGGAATTTCTATGGATTTGTAGCGTAAGTATTATTTTAGTGGAGGATTTCCATGGAAATTCTGGATTGTGTCTGGATGTGGCCGATGGGTATTCTAGATTTCCATGGAAATTCTGGATTGTGATAGTTAATTATGTATAATTTATGATGATTTCCTAGAAAATACCATGTTTTTAACTTGGAGAAGATGGAAGTTTTAGTATAGTGGAGGATTTCTATGAAAATTCTGGATTGAGTCTGGATATGGTCCAGGATATTCTGGATTGTGTCTGGATATGGTTCAGGATATTCTGGATTCCTATGGAAATTCTGGATTGCGTCTAGATATGGTCCATGGGTATTCTGGATTTCCATGGAAATTCTGGATTGTGATAGTTAGTTATGCATAATTTATGATGATTTCCTAGAAAATACCATGTTTTTAACTTGGAGAAGATGGAAGTTTTAATATAAAGGAGGATTTCTATAGAAATTCTGGATTGTATCTGGATATGGTCCCTGGATATTCTGGATTTCCATGGAAATTCTGGATTGTGATAGTTAGTTATGTATAATTTATGATAATTTCCTAGAAAATACCATGTTTTTAACTTGGAGAAGATAGAAGTTTTAATATAATGGAGGATTTCTATAAAAATTCTGGATCATATCTGGATATGGTCCATGTATATTTTGGATTTTCATGGAAATTCTGGATTATGATAGTTAGTTATGTATAATTTATGATGATTTCCTAGAAAATACCACGTTTTTAACTAGGAATAACTTGGGATATATATTTACAAATTCAATATGCTGAGAATGTTCAAAAGTTAATCTTTAAAAAACGAAATTTTTCAAAAAATCGGTTTTAAAAATGCATTAAATTCGTCCAAGGTTAACAATATTTTAATTAAAAAATATACTCGAAAATCAATTATTATGTTAGACGTTTCAGTCCTTTCTTTTTCCTCTCTCTCTCTCTCTCTCTTCCCTACTAAACAAAAAGGAAAAAAAAAAAAAACAGTGATTCACCTGAGGCATATCATGAAAATCAGAGTATAGAATATTTTTATTTGTAATACCAAAAAATGCGAAATATAAGGAAAGAAGTAAACATATTTCGCATCAGTGAATCAACGTTATCAAATATTTTCTGTATTCTTTTTTTTTTTTTTCCTTTTTGCTTTCTTCTTCTTCTTCTTCTTCTTCTTCTCTACAAGTTCAGCCATATAGAGAGAGAAAGGAGGTAGTGCAGCCAAGCAGGAGACGGGTCATCTTTCTAATGACTGCCTTTCTGTCGTTAGGTTGTGCTCTTTTCTTAAAATTCTTTCTTCATCCGGAGTATAATTTTGAAAAGAGTACAGTACTTAATGTCTTCTCTTTTCGAAATATTGTAGAAGTGTTTAAACAATTGAAAAGTTTAGAAAGCAAACTTCTTTTATTTTTTATTTTTTTTTTTTATAAAATCATTTTATCTTACGCTCTTTATCATGTAACGAAGGTATAGCGTATCAACGAAAGTACCGCACTTAACAAGTAAAGAAACGATATCATGAAATACTATTAAAAAAAAAAGAAAAGAAAGTTTTCTCTCCTTCTTTCCTAGTGGAATTAAATATATCTATATATATATATATATATAGAAAAAGTTGTTAAAGAATATCTAAAGGAAGGAAACAGAAAATTGAATGGTTGTAGAGAGAGTAATAAGAATAGCAGCTAAAGGAATCAAGATCTAGGAATAGAAAACAGGGGAGAAGAAATGGATGACTACCAAAAGTATCTAGAAAAATTCCTTTTTCCTGTTCTTTTATCGCAGGAAAAAAAAAAAGAAAAAGATGATATCAAGTTGATCGGAAAGCGTATTCAATTCCTAATTTGAGCTCTTTCGCTAATAAAATGTCTCCCTTCTTCTCGGCATTTAAGATTAAAAAAAAGAAGAAGAAGAAGAAGAAAAGGGGAGAGCAATTCAGAATGAAAAATTCTCTATAGGTTGTAAGTTTAACGACACTGGCTATTATTGTTTTTAAGATAAAAATATAAACTTATAGCGCAACATTAATGTTTATCCGAGTCAAACACGCTATTCGTCTCCTTTTGCTTTTTTTTCTTGTGATTGGTAGGGCAAGTGTCCCAGAAATGACATCTGTCACGACATGTCACAATCGATTCATACGGTCAATACCGGCACCCAGTTCTTTTCTTAAAGACGTTCTAGAAAGAAGAATCTAATTCTTCTTCTCGTTCCGCTAGATGTGGCACCAACCGACATGTCTCCAAATGATGCCTCCCACCACGGGGAAGCTCACTTTAATACTACAAACGAAGGAGAAAAAGTACACATATATATATAAAAAAAAATGTTAGTCGAGTGAAGTGGAAAGAATGCTTTCTGGCTAAAAGAAATATGTAAAATATTCTTTACATGGTAGGAGATGTGCAAGAAAAAGGATATCTGGCCAAACTAGCCACCATGATCAATGTTAGCTTTGGCGGAGATCTACACAACACGCGAGGAAATATCTCTGTTCGATCGGATGATGTCTCTTCTTCTTCGCTGTCAAGTTCTTTTGTGAGAAAGTCCCGTTAGAAGATCGTTTTTATCGCATCAAATTGATTTTCTTACTTGCCGGATTGTTCTTTGGATATATCCAAAAATGTTTTCCGTTTTTTCTCCCTTTACTAAATCCATACACGTGTATATATATATATATTTATGCAAAATATGTGTGTGTACGTGTGTGTGTGTATATATATATATATATGTATACATACACACACATGCATACATACACATGCACATATATACCTATATCCACACACATACATACATATACATGCACATATATACCTATATACACACACATACATACATATACATGCACATATATACATATATTTATATAAAATGTGTATGTGTATGTGTTTGTATTTAGATACAAAAATCCAACGCGCTAACGATTAAAATCCGTTTCCATCTTCAAATCTTAACTTGAAGAATCAATTTTTTTTTTTTTTTAATTACGCGTTCTTCTTCCATATTCTTCACTATATGCGACCTTTGACCCAAACTTTCACCCATCAGTATTCGGTTCTCATCCTCTCGCCTGTTTCTTCTTTCTTTCTTCACCAAAATCACTTTTATTGTCAACTCTAGTTTAAAAACTTTTGTCTTCAAAAATTCTGTTTTTTTTTTTCCTCCTCATTGATTTTTTTTTATTTTTTCCTCACTCTCTATATAGATTTTTACAAAAATATCGTTAAGAAAAGAGATAAACCACTTTCTAGAATGAGAAACTATAAATATATATATATATATAAATCCGATGTTTTCAATATACTTATCGATAAAAAAAAATATTCTAAGTATTAAAAAAAAAAAAAAGGAAAATTTATTATCTGATAATATTTTTATCAAGCGCATTATCCCGACGAAAATTCCAAAAAAAAAAGAAAATTAGTAAGCTATAAACTACTCTCTCACGGACACAAAATACAATGTCTGTCCAAATTTACAAGCCTGATATTCGTATGAATGGACACACATCATTTAGTAAAGAGCAGATAGCGCTTTTATAGCCCAATTCTTTCGGAAAACTAAGATTTTTAAAAGCGTGAAGAATAAGTAGTTTTCGATTTTAATATCTCCATAAGTTACGTCAGGCATATTGCTTCACTGTTCAGACTGTTACAGCCACATTAAGACGACTTTCTTAATCTCTTACCCAAAGAAAAAAAAAATAAAAAATAAAAAAAAATGAGAGAGTAGTCAGTGGATCGGTAAAAGGTGAAATCTCTATTTAGAAAGGATGTTGTGAATGGATAGGCACAAGGGACAAGGAAACCTATATAGATGCAGATCAGAAGGGTAGAACGGACACAAAAGGCTTTGGGGAATGAATGCTTTGATGGCAGAGTTAAGGTTTAATGGAGAAGAAATATTCCGAAATTATACACAAGATTTAGATTGTTGTAAATATTTATTGAGATAAGCTTTCTGTTAAAAAGATGGATCAAGTTCATTTTTTATCGTGCTCGTCATTTTCCCCCCCCTTCCTCTTCCTCTTCCTAGTTTGTTTTCTCCAAATCGCATTATTATATTTTTCATTTTTTTTTAATTTTTCTTGTACACTTTTAACTCCAAACTCCTCCATCTTGTCTCCATTTCCATTTCTATTCTATTTATTGTTTACAATTTTATATACTTTCTCTCTTATTTATTTATTTATCAAAAAAAGAGAGAAAGTAGGGTTTAAAAAAATACAGATTATATATATATATAAACGGGATTTTTTTCACCGGATCCAAAATAAATGAGTAAAAATAACATAGAGAGGTCGAGAGACAATGACAGAAAGTGACCGAGATAAAGAGAGAACTCGGTAAAAGGTTACAATTCGAGGTGGCAGAGGACAATTAATTGTCGTCGAGTGACGATGATAAAGATAAGATTAAAAGGAAAGCATCCCGAAGTTAAACCAAACTTTGAGAACAATCTCTCCAGTCGTTCATTCGAGATAATTTTAAAATAAGAGGACAAATATTAATGTCTTAAAAGTAGTATAAATATCTGCAAACGGATCTGAAAGTACCGAAAAGTAATCTTCGGAAAGGAAAAACCGCAGTTGGAAATAAAAAAAAATAAAAAAAAAAAGGCATTTTAATGTCTCTCGCAGTTTATTTTCATTTGGATCTTCTTGATCTTCGAAAGGAACGGAAGAAAGAGAGAGAGGAAAGGAAAAAACAGCAAAACTGTTATATCCTTTGTTATTTTAATTTAAAATCTTCGATTTTTACCTTCCAGATCGATGATGCGCTGTTAAAATGCCAGCAAAAAAGAAAAAAGACAACGTTGATAAATACCAGTTTTGTAATATTTATAAAAATCTCTATAGATCCCATTCGCTATAGGTTGATAATGCTGAAGAGAGAAAAAGTTGGAGTCGGAATGTGGAAAATGAAGAAAACAAAAATCAAAATTATTTTTCTATTAGTTTTAGAGGAGATCTTGTGGTTTAAAAGAAAAATTTACTGTAGGAAATTTTTACGAATTTGTTTCAAAAAATGAAATTTTAAAAATTGGATCGAGTTGGCGCGCGATAACATCTTTTTTTTTTTTCTTTTTTACTTTTTCTCATTCTTTTTAATTCCAGCGTTATAAATTTGGAAAACTTTTGGCTGGTTAAATATAATAAGCCGGAATGGCAAACACATCCGGTTTACTTTCACCGGAAATAGTAAATGGTGCGCATGCTCCGTGACGCCGAGTACCAACATTTTCCAGTCCGACTGAAAATAGTAAACACCGTCGCTCGTGTTGACAGTTTTCGCTGACGTTTAAGTGGAAACTAATCCGAATTCGGCGGGTTATTATTAAAAAGGGCGTGACGAGTGGTATTTGTTGTTAGTATAATAGTATATTGTTCCTTTGATTCGATACGTATCAGTAGTTGACAGTCGAAGAGCGACTTGTAGTTAGCGAAGCGCCTACGTAGCGCGCGCGCTGGCGCAGTTAGAGAAACTTGGCTTGTGTGTTTGATGTGCAGAGTAGCGCACCTCCTCCATCGGTAATTTGTAAACTACGAAATTCTCCGTGTTATGCCTGTAATTAATGTAATTTTGTCGAGCGTAAATCAATAAGCGCCATGCACTGGTAACGATCTATATGAGCGGTTGTAGTAGTAGCAGCAGCCAGATTACTAACTAAACTTCGTCGTGTTGTTTTCACTTTTGTGTCGAGAGACGTCAGTCCATTTTCACGCCCTAACTAATTTTGGACAAGAGTTTCTCTTCCGGTATCTCGTGTGTTGTAACGTCGTGTTATCCGTGACGTCGAGACGGCGACCAGCGAATTCGAGGCGCCTGCTAACAGCATGGACGATTGGTTAGACTTCCTGTTTGCACGGCCGTACGACTTCCGATCTTCCGGAGATAGATCGAGTCTGGCCACGTTTCTGTGATTCGTCCTTTCTGCTGTTTTCGACTTGTAAGAATGTTATTTTTTCTTACCTTCTTCTTTCTCTCTCTCTCTTTCTCTCTTCGGTTTTTCCATTAAAAGTCTGAGTGTTTTGTTTCCGGCTTAAGTAGGCATTGGTTCGCTTTGGACCACCGAGTAAATGGAGTAGTACCGGTGGTGCTATGTGAGTCAAATGAAAAATCTCCAAAAACAAATGGATAAAAAACATTGCTGATTCTTTCGTCTCTATCGATTTTCCTGCAACTTTGATAAGAACGGTAGCCTAGGTGACAGAATAAAAAGCGTGATTGGGCCTCTCTTTGTTTGTTAAAGGCCCATTTTTTTTTTTTTGCCCCGTACGAAAAGTAGGTTAAGTTATCTAATGAAAATCTCAAAAAATAATCCGGTTGAGTCCAGTGATTAATTTATGTACTTACGAAACACTCTTAGAAATGAGAAATTTCTCCTCGCTACACGCGATAAATATCTCGAAATCGCTCGAAACTCGAATGCGAAAAACAGTTTTTTTTTTCGATTAAATAAATAAATAAAAAAAAAAGAAGAGAGAATGTAGTGCCATCCAATTTTTTAATGTGCGAGAGTCAATTTGTGCCTGGTAGATTGTTCTTCATACCTTAATTTTAACCGCATCCAACAGGAAATAGAAAGTTGGTTGGAACTTCCGGTATTTCTCTCCATTTGTTTTCAGTTTTCATAGATGAGTTCCAGAAGATATGTAACGCAGACACCACGTCTTACATCGTGCATGTTATGGTTAAGCACTTCTTTTTTTTTAAGAGAAGAGACGTCGGACATCCGATCTTAACCAGAAAGATGTTAAAATTATGCGGCGTGTCTGTTTTTCTTACTCCTCATTTTATTTTTTCCAATTAAACTAACAAAGTAGAGATTAGAACAAAAAAAAACAATTAAATTCGATATCTAGTTTAGTTAATGACGATAAACAAACATTAATTTGACTAAAATGTTCGCTAGTTTTGACTTTTCACGTTTGTCAGCAGTACGGATCAGCGGGAGGCGATGCGAATTTCGCCACACCTTAACCTATATATTATATATATTAGTTTTAGAAAATTAAAAAAATATATATATATAATAAAATAAATATATTAAAAAATTTTTTAAAAACTGATTTTAATATATTTTTCTTTTTTTTTTAGAAATTCGAGCTTTATTGTTTACAAATTTTTAAAGAAAAATTTCTCTTTTTTTTCGTATTTTCTTTACAGGTTAATATTTAATTAGATGGTAAAGAAGAAGTGAAAAAAATAACTATGAAATTTTGCCAGAAGCTATCAGAATAATTAATAAGGTAAATATATTTTTTTTCTCTCTCTCTCTCTCGAAATTCCTAAAAAAAAAAAAAAAATTCGAAAAATATTAAATTAACAATTTTGAATTCGTACACGAGAGGGGGTAAAATTATACAAACATGGCGGCTGGCGTAGTAGGACGAGAAGTAATTAATGGTTAATGCGAATCACGTTGTTTAGAGTCGTTATTAGTAAAACGGGACCCCGATAAATCATGTAAAGTAACGATAATCATTCTGGCAATAATCTCAATTGAAATTACAAAGCAATAAAGCTCCTATCAGAGCTAATATTCCTATTGATGTTGACAAGTCAGGTTATTGGGCTTCATCTGTAATCCACAGGCTTTCACTATCTTCTTGATATACTGTGTCATCATCTTGTCCCTTTAATCCACGTCGAAGACGGTTACTGCCGAATAGGGGGTGGAAGTTGTGCTCATATCCTCCACGTCTGGAATGTGTCATCGTTAAGAAGCGAGATGGGCCAATAATACTTCTCCTTTCTTGTACCATACTGTAGATATGGATTGAAAAATCTTGCCTTCATTGTTGTATATTATCCTTTATATAAAAAAAAAAGAAAAATATTTTGCCTAGCATCTGTTAACGCTTTAAGTTGCGGAAAGCGTAAACCGCAACTTTCATGTTTGTATATGCATTTATTATGTGATAGAAGGATGATTTTCTAGGAGGATGAGATTACGGAATAAATTTTATATAGGAAAACTCCGAAAATAGGGTTTCCATGCGGAAAGACGTCTGACAGGTAATTCTTAAACGCGATAAATCACTCGTACCATTAATCAACTGTAAAATGATTGTAATTTTATCCTGCTGAGCGTAATCAACTTCATTATTGACTATAACAATTCTTTACGATTTATCCAATCGATCGAGCCAGTTAAAGAGTTTTATTCTTTTTTTTTTCTTTTCTTTTTAAACCGTTAATTTGTTCGAGTGAATAGCAAAATATTTAATCCAAAATTACGTAAAATCCGTAATTAAATAAACAGTGCGGATTTAATGAACCGCTCGTAAATTGCGTTTGAATTAATTAAAGCGGTAATACTAGCATTTCTTTTTTTTTTAACGCTCTTTAAAACATGCCGAATGTATCGGTTCGGAATATATTTTATACGTGACAGAACACAGAACGAAAATATATATATACATATAAAAAAATAATAGCCAAGTGAGACATATATATATATATAAAGAGGATTAAAAATAAATTAATAATAAAAAGTGTCATGAAATTTCCTAGAAACGGAGGTTATGCAATTAAAATGTGGGTTTTCCTCTCTATTATCTGACGTCATATCCTGAATTGTGTCACAACTAGTGAGGTCATAATCGTTTTTATCTCTTTAACGATTTACCAACCGATCCTAGAGAAAGAGACTTTTGCCTCCTACCAAACAAACAGTCAACATAATTTAATAAAATTATATTATACCGAGTAAAGAATGCCAAATTTAACTTTTAAATCGATGGAAACTTTTGCTAGTTTTAAAGAACACACACACACAACTCCAGACTAATTTACTTTAACTTAAAAATAATAATAATAATAAAATTAGAAAAGTTATAATTACATAAAGTTAATTAAACTACTAGTTATAGAGAAATAGAATTTTTTTAAAAATTTAAAATGCATAAATACATAAATAATGCGAAAACAACCTCAAGGCTGAAAGATGAATTATAAATATCGAATGACTTCTCATTAAAATAACTGAAAACTAATATTAACCGAAAATTAGAAGTGCTTAGAAGAGTGATGGAGTAATATTGGTCTTACTGTCTTGTTTATCTCCCCTTTGGCATCATCCTGGCATCACTCAAGCATCATCACTCGATGCAGCTAGTCTGAGAGAGAGAGAGAGTCAGCTTTTCCCCCCAAGGAGAGGGAGAGCCATTAAGATTGATTGCATACTGCTAAACTTAGATTTATTTAAATTATTAGTTAAGCGTGCAATCTCTGCATTGTTTTTATTTATTTATGTTTTATTTATTTTTTTTAAGAGCTTTAACAAAGTAGCGAAGTAATTGGCAGGCTGTTTGAGATGTTAGGATAAACATTTAAATTGCGCTTCTGTCTGTCGATCTGTGTTTTCGGTGCCACACCCGCATTGGAGAAATGAAATCGTATAGCAGACGAAACTTGTGTGCCTTTCACGTCAAAATGTGTTGCATATCTTTTCGATAGTGCTCTTTATCGCGCTGCATCTCCTGATGCAATTGGAATCGTATTACGTAGACGTAGACTTTCGGCTCCTCTTTCGCTTTATATTCTTTTCTTCTTTGCAATTTTTCTTCTTTTCTTTTTATGATTCCAAACTCTATATTTCCTAGAAATTTATCTTTTTACAAAACAAAAAATCGTTTACTTTTTATCGATGCTTAAAATATTCACGTACAAGTACGTTTAAATTATTTAATATTTGTCCGATCGGAATTTGATCTAGAACTGATTATTATTGTTATAATTAAGTAGAAATTTTCTTATTTTTTTTTTTTTTTGCCGATAAATTTTGACAATAAACTTAAAAGCAGCTTCTAGTTATAAAAAAAAAAAAAAAAAAGTCAGAAGTATTCTATCAAACAATGAATATGGCAGATTATAGATGGTGGTTTGCGGAAGCAAAACGTTGTATTTTAACATGAAATGTCTATCATCCATCACTAAAGAAAAAATATAGGAAAAATGATTAATAGTTTGTAGATAGTGAAATACTTTCAGATTCAACAGACATCAATTTTGTCCAGTTTTATCTTTGGAGTACCCGTCTGTTAAAGTCAAAATTTTCTGTCTTCTTAACTAATTTTTAATGTCTCCGTTTTTCCAAATTTTTTTTTTTTTCTTGTTATGCTTTTAACAAAAATTATGGTTGATAACGATTTTTTTTTCTATCCTCTTTAATATTTTCATTACTTTTGGAAAGGAATGTCTGAAATAATTAGAAAAGAACTGGGAATCACATACCTCTTTTAATAATGCCAAATGTATATGACCCGACCTTTGACTTCCCATTCCTGGTATAGCTGGCATGCTTCTTAGACTGATGAAAAGATGTAAAGGCAGAAAATCGGAATTATTGCATTCCTGGATGGAAAAAAAATTCCTGTAAAGTGCCTCTATCGCTAGAGACATCTTACAAATTACACCAAAGCCTTATAGAACTCGTTCTCTGTTTAAATATTATGTATTTCGACAATAAAGTTAAAAAAAAAAATCAGCTTGGAGGCATAAATTTAAAATTTATTTATGCTTTTTTCTTTGCGTTCGTTCATGTTTCGAAAAGCAAAATATATGCTGAATCTTCTCTATAAGAGAACTTATGAATGTTATGTTCGTTCATTAAAGTATAATATTGACCGCACTTATCGCATTTAGGAGTAACTTGGCTGCTTCTCCTGTTTGTCTAGCAAGGCAGATAGATCAAAGCAAGCACTTAGGAATTCTGTACCTTCAGGTCATGCACTGTGTACTCCATCAGAAATTCATGAGTTCCAAGCTAGTGATTTACTATTTAACGTGGATACTTTCTGATCAAATCTCCCATTATCGCCTTTACCTATAGGCTTACTGTATAATAAGCTGAACTCCTCATCTCGCATTTTGAATTATAATTCATATCTAGTTAGAGGGAATTTTGTCCAATTAAAACGCATTTTTTTTTTTTTAATTTTAATTGTTATGGTAAAATTCAAAGTTTTAAAAACTTTTTTATGGCTAAAAAATCGTGGCAGAAAGATAATTTTTATTTTTAAAGCATATCTGACTAATAACGTTTAATGAGCTGAAGTCTGCAATGAAGTCGAATTACGTGACTTCGACAAATATGAAAATAAATATTTTTTTTTTTAAATTTCGTGACTATCCATGGTTTGTCAGAGAAATGAATTATAATCATGTGACATATATATTTTATCTCAAACAAAATCGAGACAAAAGAATGAATACTTTTTTTTTTGATTACGTGACCACAACAAAATAAATCTGTTACATGGTCAAACTGGTTACATTCCGTCTAAAATGCCAAATAAATTTTGCCACGTAGAATAATTTTTATTATGTCATCGAAAAATCTTTCAGGACGAAAAATTTAAATATTACATTCTATTCTCCAAAGGTAGGAAACGAAGAATATCTGTCATCATGCGCCACCGAACTTAATCAAGCGTGCAAGTTTTTGATTAAAAATATCTTTATTGATTAATCCATGAGATTATATTTCGTTTGTGTAAAAATTAAGCAATTTTTGAATTAGTTGGTGTGAAATAATAAGGATAAAAGGACTTAAAAAAAAAAAAAAAAACTGGTAGAATGCACAAACAAAGAACTAATCAGCATTCACCACGCAATAAATATTCTTTTGACCCTTCAGAGTCGTAAATCCAAGGATTATTGAGCGACAGTAAAAGAGTAAAATATTAACTAAGCCGCTGTTCTTGCTTTATTATGGTGAATAACAAAATTATATTCTACTTAATTCTTTTCTTATCACTTGTAAAAATGTTTTTAATACTTTTCGATGCGTCCAAAAAAAAAAAAAAAAACACGTAAGCTTAACTTTTCGTTAAGAAGAATTTCTCTTTAAAATTGAGAAATTTTGGCTTGACGTAAGACGAAACGTTTGACAAATACGAAAAATATCATTCATCTTGTGTAGATCTACACCAACTACGCGCAGTACCAGCTCTACTAAAGCTTTTAGCGTCGTCCAAAGCGAAAATTTTTGTGGCATCCCCTCGAGTAGTCAGTTTTGAAAAATAAATAAATTCATAAAAGTATTTAAAATAATATTTTTATAAAACTTACTTACATTTCTATATACAATGTTTTAACAAAACTTATTCACTATATTTACATTTTATAATATAAATGCTCGCTTAAATATTGGAACACTGAGCTGGCGCTCCACTCGATAGTATGTTGAACCGGCCCTATCTACACGGAACATAAATCATTATGGTTCGAACTTGTTACGAATGCAGTCCAGCCAAGATATATTCCTTTGAGACCTAAAATAATATATATATAGTTCAGACTTATGCTGAGTTAATTCAACGAGAGTAAGCTCGATTTCGATTGTTTGCACATCCAACTCCATTGAATTAATAATAATAATAATAAAAAAGAAATGCCAATCAGAATAAAAGCGTGAGCGTAATAATTTTTACTTTTAAATATTTTAAAATGTCTGTAAAGTGTTTCAAAATATGATATTAATCGGAGAAAATGCATGAAACAATTCGGGGAATTAATGAAAATTCAATAGATAGCTCATTAAGTGATGTCTCGACAGCGGACATTATCAAAATATCCAAATTTTATTATGTCGTTTAGAATATAAATTTGACAGTTTAGCAAAGATAAAGATCGTCTGGGTTCATTATTATTTAATTATTTGATTATTCAATGACTTTCTAGATGAATTTATAAAATATTTACAATTAATATTTTTGAAAATTTAGAAATAATAACTTTTGAAATTTATTTTATTCTTTTTATTTCCTTACTGGAATGAATTGTTATTAACTTTCGACTGTTAACTGAAATGGCATAATTCGATATTTTAATATGATTAAATGTATTTTATTAGTCTATAAGAGATGGTTTTAACCATTCAAAATATTTTTTTTTTTTTTTTGCTTAATTTTCGAACTGTAAATGTTTTTAAGCATTTTAGATGTGGGCCAAAACCATTTATTTTGACCATGGTAGAAAAAAACTCTGTACATGTTCTTCGCGTAGCTGCCGGCTTCAAAGTATTTTCAAAATCTATAAATTTACAAATGATTTTTTTTTTTTCTGGACAAGTTTTCAAATCAAACTCTTTTTTTATATATAAATATAAGTTATTATTGTTTAAAAAATTCACTAGTAAAACTTACAGAATGAATTTATTTTAGCGTAACAAGATATCCTCCTATTTATACTTAACGAAGCTTATTTTTCTCATTATTATTTTGCGAGTCGGCAATTTGTTTAAGATGCTGAACCGGAAAAAAATAAAAAAATAAATAAAATATCAGTTTTGAATGGCTGTAAATTTGATTTTTTATTGGATTGGAATACAGTTTTTTGAACTTTTTCGGGATTAATCTAGAGTCGTAGAGCCGCCATATTGAAACAAGATGGCGGACTAAAGTGAAAATCAACGGATAGACTGCCGGTAATGATAAGTTGCTAGAGACAACGAAACCGGTGAAGTGAAGGCCGTCACATTTTCTTTTTTATTAATTATTAGAATCTGGTCATCACACTTATCAACATAAATAGAGATACTTTGCTATATTGTCGAAATTATATTCTCGTCAGCCATGTTGGTGGCCTCCCTAACCAAAGTTATGGACGTCTTCGATTTTCTAACATTAAAGAGTCGATCCAGTTGGTGAAAATATATCTGGCTACCTACTGCATAAACTGCCGTAAATTTGATTTCAATCGGACTGTGAGCATAAAAATTATCGGTGAAATAGGCTATAATTCCGTTTATGCAGTTTGATATTTGGCAACACTTTAGTACGAGTTACTGTTTGAATAATAATGAGCATTTATCAAGCGATATCGATATTCATGCATCGTGAACGGAATTTTTAACTCCGATTTATTCCATGTTTCGTGGCAATATTCCTTCCCATCAGATATTCTCAATACGGACTGAATCAAGTAAAATTTTCAAACCATATTCTCAAATATAACTTATTTGTTTCTCATATCAATTTTTAGCGACATAGTAGAATGTATAAATATGTAAGTTTTTTTTTTTAAATAAATGCATCATGATGGTGGAGAGAAATATTTGCGTTTCAAGTGGAAGGAATCACCGTATTTAAATTTCCATTAATTTTGCAAATAACTTCAAACATTGCATAATTATCTCAGACATTCTCACAAAAGTTTCTCTTCGCAGAACAGGACCAAATTTTCTTGCATACCGTCATTGATTACCGAAAAATAGTTTCATTGTTGAGCATTATTCCATCTTTATCAATTTTTGATTCCATTTTAACTTGCGGTTATGACAATTCAATCAATTTTTCAAATTTTGATGATATTTCAACTTGCGGTTATGACAGTGGAACGTTTAAAAACGTTACACTGTCATAACCGCAAGTTAAAAAAACGTGTAGAGTTGATTCTCCAAATGATATTTTTCATCGAAACTGCTTTGTTTGTTTACTGTAACCATTGGCGAATTGCATCATATGCATTGCTTTTTCTGATTGTGGATGAAAGCTTAAGATTCCTGTCATTTCCTGCAAATACT
>WUQG02000560.1:0-12376 GCA_011317285.2 Androctonus mauritanicus | reverse complement strand
TTCAAAATAACCGAATTACCCTTTTAGCTCCACAAAACACCCCCCTCATAGAATGTCATCGATCTCATAGAACACGATAGAACGTCGTCGAAAGTTGTAGAATTAGTCCTGAAAAATCCAATATGATTCCAATTAAGGGGGCCCCAGGAGACTTCCGCCCAGGGCCTCGATAATTATAAGTCCGCCGCTGGTTGTCGGAACAATAATCCACGACATAAATAGGAGATTATATCTAAGTGCTTTAAATACAGGTAATTTTCTTTTTGTTCTACGTAATTTATATATTAGATTTTAAATACTTTTGAAAACAGTTATTTTTTGTATTTAACAATTATTAAAAATATTAAACTTTTTTATTGAATATTTTGCAACTCAGAAAAGTGATTGTATTGAGATGCTATTGTTGTTATTAATACAAATAAGTAACAATCGCTAGCAAATTACAAACATAAGAATATGAATATGGAATGAGCAGAAATAATTATTATTATTTTATTGATATAGTAACCATATACTATTTATGATTGTTGAATATTTACTGATTTGAACAAAACATTATTAGAATTAAAAATATTTTGGTTTTCTTGTTTAATCATTACTCATATGAGTCGAACAGATAATATAATTTCAGTGATTGTCAATATATAAATAATATCGAATGTTCACAGTAAAAAATATCAAATACAGTAGTGTCATTCAGTCGATTCCCATCGGTTCACCAAAATCAATGAAAAAAATGTTAAAATCTTTCGAATTCTTGTTGTGGAGTCGGAAAATAATAAAAAAACACAATTAAATTCTTGCGAGCTTGCTAAATATTTTACAACGTATTGAGGTCATGGAGCACAATTCATTGAAGGTCATCTATAATTATTTGAAAATAATCGTCTTAGAACGGAAACCATGATTCCTTTGTCTCACAACTTCACGTAAACATATAAAAATGATTAATTTCTGTACTAAAATAACATATTTTAATATGAAATTCACACTTTCTTGATGCGCATTTTACATGAAATCATATTGTGCCAAAATCTTTGCACCAAATTTAACGCAGCGACAGTAAAATTTTTATTTCATAGACATTCGAACTTTTGAGAATTGCCAATGATTTTTCTAATAGCGACTATATATAGGCTGTCGGAAGCTAATTTAGTGATAGATTGGTTAATTTTGGCACATCACTCTAATTGAATATCTTGACCACAAATGCACCTCTTAGAAAAAGTAGTAAGTCCTTCTATTTTGGTTACATAATTTTCTAAAAAATTTGTAAACCTATTGATTGCTGTATAGTCACTGGGTGAAAGCGGGATTTTCGGGGCAAGGCCGGCTTAATACGGTAAGCAGACGATGAACCGCGTCGATGCGCCTTCGGAAGGAGGGCCCCAAAATGATCATTTTCTCAATATTGTAAGGGCTGAGTAGAAAGCTGCATCGGAGCGCCGGAATCCCTAGAGCCAGTATTGTTTCGGGGAATGATTGAAAGTCCGTTATCCAAGCACACCCTCTAATAAATCTCTATATTGACCATAAACGTAATTTCTATTCTGGCAAACCACTGCGCGAATTAAAAATAGATAATTTTTGATTTTGTTTTCATAAACATCAGAAAATGGCGGCATAAAGAAAAATAAAATTATTTAAAATTGCAATAAAATAAATTATTTTTATATAATTTATTGATCTATGTGTTATTTTAAGAATTAGTTTTTGATTAGTTGCGATAATTTTCCTTTTGAGAAAAAACAAATAGATCTTATTGTTTAATTATTTTGAATGACACCAATGATCGTATACAGTATTAATATAGTATATTGTTATAACACTCAGAAATGATATGCTCTAAAAGCCTTCTGTAAAAACTTAAATAAAAAAATCTATAGAATTTAAGGACCTTGAAAATTAATTTTTATCAACAATTATATTATTTCATTAAGGAATAAAATATTGTCGAATATTATAAAAACTAACAAGGGATCCGGTTTTGCTCGGGAATTTTAGCTATATAATATAGTTTATGCATTGAGTTTATGTGACAGCTGTTATGCCATCATCACGTTGGCACCCTGGCTAATAATGAAAAAATTTAAATTAGAATATTTTTTAAATAAATTTATAGAATTTATTTATATATAATACATGTATATATAAATTTGTATTAGAGTAAATTAAGATACCAAATCACGCTGGGGATGGCCACTCTTGAGATGACTACTTTTAGAACCCGCAACAGACTGACCTCCTTGGTTGGGGTTGGCCTTAAGCCATCTGCGATAATAACACAGCTGCCATATGGCTAACCCTAACCGAGGAGGTTGTATATAAATCTCCTTGACCTTAGCCTATGGTATTCATCATGAGTTCAACTGCCCGAGCCCGAATCCCTAAATTTATAGACTTTACGAATAGCTGACAATGAATGAACTATATAGAAGTATCATTTTTTCATATAATTCATTATAGCATTTGAAATCCATTAATTCTTTGCATCCGGTTATAATGTTGATTTAATTAATACTGTGTTACATCACGATGACGTCATCATCACGACATACATTGTTACGTCATTGTGGTATCACAAATCACTAATGCTTTTATGGATCATTTATTGTTACGCTGTGATGACATCATACAGGCGCGAGTACGCTGTCATACTAAATTATAATATAAATCTTAAGGATTTAAATGAAAGTATTTTCGTTCCTACCCCAAATTACATCACTCCTGGAGCGGACCTTGATCCAGGACTGTCCGCGTTAACGACGAGATGGCGGGAAGTCGTTAGGTCAAGTTTGGTCCCGAGAGGTTAAAGAGTATGGAAACTTATGCGGAACAGACAGACAAATAGTGCATTTTATATATACTGTAGAGTATAAATGAGTTATTATTTCACATAACTGTATTAATTTCTAGCCAATAAGAAGGAATCGTTACGCAGATTCGATTTCTGTCAAGTACAGTCGATTATTCAGTTTGCCAAATATATAATTAAAATGCCAATATTTTAATTACAGTCATTCCTTTCTTATTTGTCATTATAATTCAGTTTTATAAATTTTGAATTATAAATTTCATAATATCAAGTTATATATATAAATTATATCTGCGAGAGTCTATTTATGGAATTTATATTTTTTATTATAAGAATTAGTTATTATTTATATCATAAAATATTTCTTAATTTATAGAAAAATAGGAAAAAAGCAATGGGGAAAGATAATTAAATTAAAAAATTTAAAAAATTATGATTTGCGCCATCTGGATATTTAATTTTAAATTATATCGTATTTCGTTCAATGTTGATTTCATTATATAATTAATGTAAAATGCATATCACTTTTAATTATTATTATTTGATTCTATTATAATATTTAAATTAATATTTATATGAAATGATATTTATAAAATAATGTATAATGCTAATGAAATTAATAATTAAATATTGAATTTTAAAATATAAAATAAATTCAATAGCATTAAAAATTTCATGAATAAAAATAATAATGATATACAGTGTGCAGAAAAACTTCGTAAAATTTTGTATACTAATAGGTGGCTTCGAAATAAGTCGAAAATGTCTAATGGACGTGTGGTCTAATGGCACCATTTTCGAATTATAACGCTTTAAAGCTAGCCAATGACCATCGAGTACACAAAGCGTCATATTGCGTCGTTCTCCTATTTACTACCGGAAAATTTTACGACGAAGTTTTTCTCCATCCTATATATAAATAGTGAATCCAATATTTTAATCGAAAATATAGCATAATCATATTTTTTGATCGACAAATACTATATGTATATAAAAACAGCTCTTTTCTTAGGTAGGCCTATATAGAAATAGTTTTAACTGTTTCATATAAATATAAGGCTAGAAAAAATTGCATTTCACTGTAAAGGATAAAAGAAATAAAACTTCCTTTAAAGACTTTCTAATAAAGTTCCTGTTGTGAATCTCGTAAATACTATAGCATTAAATTTTCACGGTCTGATAAATTTTAAGACTGGTGAAATTCATTATACTATTTCCATCAACTTAGCTTTCTTGAATTTTAAAACAGAAATATTTTGAAATACTTTCAAGTTATTAATTATAATAACTTTTAATATATTTAATTTTGAGCACACTAAACTTTAACAGTGAAAATATATTTATAAAAATTCGTTTTCTTTTCCGTTATAAATATTATTTATATAAAATATTCGTCGCATTATAATATAGTACAGTATAAGCATAAATAAAATAAAAAAAAAATGAAATTAGTCATTCTTTAAAAATGAGTTATTTATTCCAGCAAAAAAATAAATAAATAATTATTACTTGTAGATTAAAGAATAAAAGAATTAATTTTAAAAAAACAATTTACGCTTTAAGGTCTGCAAACTCGTTTAGACGAGTTCTATTGTCAATGATAAATTCCAGATTTTAAAGATTATAATTCAAATTTATAGAGATTAGATTTTTATAGATTATAATATGCTTAATTATTGCGTTCAGAATATAAAATTTATCAATTTATTTAGAATCAAAAATTTTAATTTTAGACTCTAATCAACGGATTTAATCGATGGTTAAAATGTAGCGCCATCTGTCGAGAATTTAAATAATTTTGAAAAAATTGATACAATAATTTTAGAATATTTTAATAAAAACGCGTTTTGTATGGGTTATAATTTCTTTAATTATTTAATTAATTATTTTTATCTATATTTTTAAATGTGTAATAATATAGTTTTAAAATAAAGTCGAAAACAATTTTAGCTCCTAAAAAACAAATACAGTACTCCATCCTATATATTGCATAAATTTTGGCAACTCGTAATTTTTTATGAAAGAAGAATACAATTTAAATCATCTTAAACAGAGGTATAATAATGGCTTCTCCTTTTCGATAGTTGATAAATCGCAGATTATCTCGCGAATTTCTTGGAATACGAAGTTTAACAAGGACTTCGCTACTGTATAACAGTATATTCAATAACGTACTTGCAAAAATTTATTGCGTAAATAAATCACCACATCTATTACAATTGAAATATTTTTCGAAAAGATAATTAATTCAACAATAAATTTTTTTATAAATGTAAGTTATTATTCGTTTTTCTTTCAGTCTATTTCTCTTAAATTGATACTGTAATATGATTCATAGTATAATATTTCTTATAATAGAACAATAAATATTAATAAATAAAACTGCGTTTTAAAATGCTGCAGGGCTTCTTAAAAATACAGATTTAAGTTGTTTCTGTTATATTATTTTCTCAACGATCGTTCAGTATGAAATCACCTTGATCCCAGAAAAATTATTTTCGAAACAAAGCGTCACGATTCTGCAAATGAAGACAAAGAAATAAAAATTTATAACTTCCAGAGAATTGTTAAAGACATTAAAAGAGATGTTATCAACCTATCCAAACACAATTAAAAGGAAAGTTTATTTAAATATTTAAGGTTAAATACAGTTTTTATAATGTTTAGATTTATAAGGAAGGATACTGTATTTAATGGAGTAAAATTTTCGAAGTTTAAAATCATTCTGATTTAAATTTAGCTTCGTCCGATGCTACATTAGATAAACTGTATTGTATGTGTTTATTAGACTGCAGTTTTCGTTAAGAAACTAAGATGTGAAACTGCAAAACAATTTTTAAATGCATCAGAATTAAAGCTATGACTTTACTCAAACTTCATATGGTAAGTCTAATCCAACATTTTAATTAATTAAGGTTGAGTGAGTTGCATTGCACTGTAATTGAATTTAAGTAAATTCTTTTTTTTTTTAAGAAATCTGACTTGTTTTTCTAGTTGTTCCGCACATTTTCCGTAAGGAATGTAAAAAAGTAAAAATAAAATTTAACTTTAAATAATCTCTTATTTTAACTTTAAATACTTTCTCTGATATACTGTATTAAATAATTTTGCGTTAGAAATGAAATTAAGAAAAAAATCTGAAATTAATCTAGAACAAAATAATTTTATTAAAAGGAAAAAAAATGAATGTTTTGTATGTGAATAGAAACAATTAAATAACTTAATTCTATTATTTCGAATACAAGGAAAAGGACATTTAAGATTTTTTAAGGGCGAAAATAACTCGTCCCATTTATTGTAAAAGCTATCAAACCCGTTTAAACCAAAACATTACTCTTGGTGACGTCATGTTAAGGCATGCGCATCGAGTTAAGGATAACAACCAAAATGGCGAAGTGTTGATTGTAATAGAAAGGTTTGCTCGGACTATTTAGACATCTGAAAGAATGTATGTTTGTTGTTGTTGATTAAATATCAGCAATTAGGAGTAGTTAAGCTACATTACTGCTTATAACTGATCATCTATTTATCGCACATGGCTCTTGTAACTGTACAAAGGACACAAGCGGTAAGTTGTACTTGTCAACATTGAACTGAATGCACAAATGGGATTTCCTCATTTGTTTTATTATTTAGATATCGATTTTTGTCTAGTTTAACAATAAAGTAAACAAACAGTGATATCTCGAATTATAGCTTTAAGACCTTGCTGATAAGTTTTCACAATAACATAATTATAGTTGAATGTTTCAGTTTATATTTATTTTCTAAAATATATCGAAATTATAATTAAAGTTCATTTTTAATTTAAAAAATTTGTATTTTAAACAGAATTAACCTTAATTACAATAATATCAGGAATATGTGATTGCATATTTTGATATCTATATTTTGGATATTTCTTACTAAATATAGGATATATAATATAGTTATATACATAAATACATATTAAATTTGTTTACTTTTGAATAATAAAAAGTAAAATTGGCAGTCAGTTGAAACTTATAAAACAGTTTATAAATCTGTTGCATTTTTTAAAATATTAAAAGATAAGTATAATGATTTGTAAAATAATATCTAGTCTAAATTTAGAACAAAATTTTATTTATTTTTTAAAATATAAAAATATAATATATTTCAAGAAAAATCATTTCATTTTTGGAATTATATATACAGAAAGTTTGTTCTTTTGATAGTTAATACTCTGATTAAATCTATGGTACTTGTCAGTTTCAAAACATTTAAAAAATTATAATTTTGGAAACAATTTTGTAAAGAGATTTTTAATAAACATCTTAAATAAATTTTAAGATAAATATGCATTGCTTTAATAAAGGTTAAGATATATGTGATTATTATCCAGAAATCTCAAATTTCATAATTATAAGCATTTTTATTTATAGGAATATTATTTTATGCACAAAAATATTTTATAAAAAATATTTATTGATTCAAGAATGAAAAATAATCCTTAACAAATAATTATTTTTCTATTATAAATTTTTCTGAATTATTTAAATTTAATTTATGCACCATTAGTGATAGATAATTGAATTATTTTTTTCTGTAGTGATTGATGATTTTTATCTTTTTTTTTCTGTAATGATTGATACTCATGAATAATTAATGTTTTTTATATGTTTGTTATTTAAACTGTTCTTTTTAATTGTATTGGAAGATTTATTAAAAAAATACTTAAAATTTTTGAACATATAATTTTAATATGTCAGGTTATTTATATGGCTATGTAATAATTATTTTAATATATGCTATAGTATTAAAAGTTATCAACTTTCTGTTATTCATGATAAAAAAGATTATAATTTTTGAACAGTAAATTCACTAGATATTAATAAGAAATAATCCATTTAATAATAAAATTAAAATCAAAGAATTTTAAAAAATATAATTTAATATAATATTATTATTTGTAATATACTTAAACAATATGTTAGAAATATGTATATATATATAGTTCTAATATCTAGTTTGTTAATCTTAAACAATATTAAATCAATTTTTAATGTTGTTATAAATATATAAGAACATTAGAAATTGATTTAATATTGTTTAAGATTAACAAACTAAAGTTTTATTGCATAAATTTTTATTATTTATTTGTTTTATCTAAAATATATTTTATGCTTAAATGAATTAAATTTGTGCAAAATTTCAATATAACCATGATAATTAAAAAAAAAATCACTTATGAGATAAAGCAGTGATGCACAAACTGCGGTCCTCCATTGATTTGATTGGCATTCCACCTCACCATGTGTTGTTTTAACAAGTCACACAATCAAAGAAATAAATATAATGATATTTGTAATAATAAACACTTTTTATTTTTATTGTATTTATATGTGCAAAATAAGTAATTTAAAAAAATTGTACATGTGCACAAGATAGTACTGCTGCTTAACTAATGAAAATCTATAATCAGTTTTGAGTTTGGTACTACAAATGTCTAACCTAACATAAAAAAAATTGTTAAATCAATGTAATGCCATCTATCCAATCAAAAATTCTTTGTTTACTTTTGATTACTTTTCTTTGTAACATGCAATTAATAAACATGATATGATATATAAACTTTGTGATTTTTTTTTTTGATTGCCCTCCTATAAGTGACAGTGAATCTATGCAGCCCTTAGTCTTAATAAATGTGTGCATCCCTGAGATAGTGTAATATTTCTTGACTTAAATTTTGATTTTTAAGAAATTTCTTTTAATATAATTTGTAATTACTTCTGGAAATGTAGAAATATGTTATTGTTAAGTAGAATATTGAAAATTATTGAAGTAGCATTGTACAATTTAAATAATTTTCATAATTTATTTTTCTCTGTGATAGTTAGCAATATATTACTATAATAAATATATCTTTTTAAATTACATTAATTAAATACTGTTTTTAGTTTTATATGTCACAGTGATTAAATCTCTTCCTTATGTATTTCCATCTATCTGAAGACAGTGATTAAATATTTTATATAAAATTTTAGATAGATATCTAATTTGGAACTCTCTTTATTTTGTTACATCTGAAGAGATTTTTATGCATTATTTATTAATAATCTATAAATATTTTAATATAATAGATATGTAGACTTTTAGTATAAGAAATAAATATTTTTCATATTACAGAAATTTTTCTTGCATTTACAATAATAGGTTTGTCTATTTTCTTTAACTGGATTATCAATTTTGCAAGCCAGATAGTAACTACGAATTTTCATTTTCCATTGGTAAATTTGAATATAATAAATTATTGCTGGATCCTAAAAATATCATTAAATTATGTTGTTATATATGTTGAGTCCAAGGCTGATAATTCATAATTATAATTGAAAAATAAAAAATAATTATTACTTCTGTAAAATATAGAATTTGAAGAAATGTCATACAAAACTATATTAAGTCAGAGTAAGGCTGGATTCACAGTGGCCTTGTGACTGATGACTTGTGACAGAACATGCACATTGATTACGACTGGCTTCACAATTTTTCAAATTAACCAATAGTAACTGCATAAACAGTAGTGAGCTGATGTAATTTACAAAGAAAAACAATGAGTCGCCATGTTTTATGAGCTCATAAAAGATGGCGACTTATTGTTTTTCTTTATTGGTTATTTTAGCTCTTTCGTATGCAAATAGTTCAAATAATAATCATTTTATTATAATGACAATGGAGATTTTTATAATATTGTTAATAGTTTTAAGAAGATATACTTGAAGTTCACAACGAATCTTCATGCACATGGTCACAAAAATGAAAATATTTACATAACCAAGTGCCTCCGTTCTATTGGCTGTTGTAATTGATGCATCTGCTATGACCACAACAATATTCAGTAAGTTGAATATTATTGTGAAGGGAGGCCTGATGTTTTTATAGCAGCAGTTGTGGTTGTGATCACAGTCACAAAGCCAGTGTGAATCCAGCCTAACTGATTTAGATCACATTTGGAGATTCAGTGAAAAGAGATTCTTGATAGTCAAATTCATGACTCGACCTTTTATCATTGGATAGTTAGAAAAACTAGAAAATATGTTCTTAAAGTTTCTGCTATTTTATCTAAATATTTTATAATATAACTTTCTGCATTGTGTTGAGATATGTGAAAATAGAAACAGAATTATTGAACATTACAGGCAGACTGTGACTTACATGAATGGATTATTCATCAAAATCTTAGATAAATTGAAAGATATGTATCTCAGAGCATATCTTATATAATTGTCTACTAGTGTGTCATAAAGATGTAACATATAAAAATAATTATATTAAAGAATAAGCACATACTTGGCTAAATGGCTACATGGTAAAACTATCACTTACCATCTTAGATGATCTGGATTCAATTGCATCTTATATCTTCAGTTTTCAGGAGAGGACTGGGTCTGATCTGGCTCATTATCTAAAACTAACCTAATAAGTTCATAAAACACATAGCCTACATATGATAAATGATAAATATAATTAGGAGAAAAATGTTTGTATCTTTGAGTTATAGCTTTATCTGCTACAATCAGTGTATTTTTCTTGTAAATCAAAGTATGGATCTATATATGTTGAATCTACTTAAGTCAGGGACTGCCTATATTATAAAATTTTAATTTTATTATTTGAGAATATAATACACAATGTATATCCAATTATCCAGGGTTGGATTATCCCAATTGTGGATTAAATGGGGTTAATCTGCAATCTGGATAATCAGAAGACCAATCTAGTTGGAGCAACTAGAAATAATGCTTAATTATAAATGTTCTATCTTAGATGCAATATCTGAAAGATTTTTTAAATACCCCCATATTCATTTCTTTATTATTTCTTAATGATTGGCAATCAAAATTAAAATTACAAATATTACAAAAATATCTTGTTGCAAATAAAAATATTTCTTGTTTATTTTTTCAATAAATAAATAAATAAATAGAATATTTGAATATATGCATGTATGCAATTTATTTATTTTTTAATATTAAATGTATATTATCAAAATTCCAATTGTTTGAGTATTTTGCAGATTATCCAAGGAATCTGTTATTTGGGGTAATTAATTTCCAACTATCTCAGTTAATTAAGAGTTTATTATAATAGAAATAGTATTGAATTGAAAAAATTTAACAATGTAGAATTTTTTAAATAAGCATATTTTTATGTATATGTTATTTTCAGAAATAACTATCAATGAGAGCACAAATATTTTTACTAGTCAATATATCAATTTGTGCATAAGCAAGGATAATACATATTCTTAAATTTTAATAAGGGAAGTGTTTTTCTAAAAAAATAACAGGGAACTAATACTTTGTTTCCCGTTCAATATTAATACTACATCTAAATAATTATTTTCAAATATAATGTTTATATGTTTTTGTTTATGATAAAAGATTTATTTTGAACATTAATTTTGTTAAAGCTATATTTAATTAATAAAATTAAGAATAAGTTAATTAAAGTCTTTTGTTTACATTTTTGTAATTATTTTTTTTCTATTTTATCTTGATTGTCATCATAATGACATAGTAACTTAATACATTATATGTTAATTTAATATAAATTTAAATGAAAAAATTCAGAAAATTATTTAAAATATTCTTAGTTTTATTGAAATGAATTTGAATACATTTTTTTGAAAATTAATAACTAAATCAAAACAATAACAATTTATTTTTTTTATGTATATTTGAACAAAATTGAAAATACTAAAAAAAATATAATAATCATTAAAATTTGATTCTCTTTTTGTATGACTGAAAACCATATATTACAGATTTTGTAAATGCTCATAAAATATTTTTAATGCTTCATTTAACAGTGTATTGATAGCGGTAATACTATAATGTGCCATTTATGACCTAAATTTAGAATGTCAAACTCAAAAATCAAATCAATTGAAATGCTTTTCATCATCACATATTATTTTATAAGTAAAAATGATAATGAAAAATATGATTAATATCTAAAGACTATATATTTCATTTGTTATGAATTTTGGAATTGTAAATGTAATTTCAGTGATCAGTATATTATAATTACAAAATAGACTAATAACAAACTTAAAAATTTTAGATATTAAAATTATTACATTTTAACATATTTTTGATTTTATCCATTTCAAGTTATGCTAAAGGAGTACTAAATAACTTATTTTTTTGTCTTAAATTTAAATGAAAGAATTAAAAGGGCTTTCCAATTTACATAAATTTATGTTGCTAGAAGCATTATGTAACTTGAATTTACATAAATTTTTACATGATTATTATTGTAAAATTAAAACTCTTTATATGTTATATACATACTATAACCATATGTCCTTTATTTAAGAGGACATATTCTTTATTTATTTCACTTCTCTGTCTTTTAGATTTATTTATTTTTTCTAAAATAGCCATTTTGTCCTTTATTTTGTGAATTGAAATAGTAAATTGAATACTGATGAGCAACAGATGGTCCATAGAAACATAACATAGTCTTTTTCTGTGGACAAGTGACTAATTGACAAGTCCTGCCAATGTAGATGAGTTAAAATGTTTAAATATTTCACAG
>WUQG02000549.1:0-12376 GCA_011317285.2 Androctonus mauritanicus | reverse complement strand
TTGCCACAATAATCATGATCAACTGTAATTGGAAGAGAATCAATGTCAACCATTGCTGGATCAGCTAATAACTGTTTGCGGATGTATTTGTATTTTGTTGCACGAGCTTTGTAGAGCAGCTCTCGAAGTCTCAACTGCTGAGGCTCTTGAAAATCCAAATTATTTTACCTATTATCATCATTTAATGATACTGTTTCTTCTACAACAGCATTACAAAACACTTCTTTGCTGCTGGATGGTACAGGGTCTAATAAAATGAAAAAAAAAGATACTGCTTGCAGAAAATTGCATACAATGCTGGTTGACATTGCATAAATGCAATGTCATTTATGTCAAATGTAACTTGACGTTAAAGTAACTTAAAAAATAGCATGACGACTGTACTTATCTGATAATATTAATTGTATCTGGTGGATCAATTTCTTTATTTAAAATGGCAGCTGAAGTTTTTCTTTTTGAAGGGTTCATACGTTTTTTTGATACTTTACGGCTTAAATAGAATGGACAGTTTGGGAACTTCGATGGGAAAGCATCACAAGTAAGGGTCAACCTGTCGCGAGGGATTTCCACTTTTTCTCCATTGATAATATGGATAAAAGATTTTACTAAAAGGTGTTCCTCAAAATGGTTGTCGCAAACATAGGATCTTGTAATTAAAGCTCGATCTTTGCGCGGTATAAGTCGACTCCATTTCTCCAGGTGAGCAGCAGGCACCTTAAAAAAGTGCCTGCCTTTACTATTTGCACACTCGTGTATCCAGATTTACAACCGGATACAAAGCAGGATGGCATGCTTGTAGGTAAATTTTCGCCTTATAGTACACACTGATTGCGATAAAATATATTAAAAAAGAATAATTCACTTTAAACAGACCACAGTCAATACAAATCAAACAGAGGTTTCAGTCGCTACAGATGCCAGCGCCACGGGTGGAAACCAATGGCATTAGCCCTGCAATTTCTCATAGTTCTCAGACCATTATATCTATTGACTCTGCTGTCGCTATACCAATAATATGACTTGTAACAAGAAAATATCACAGATGGTCAAAATTAGTTTTATTTTTGATTGAAACTCCAGAAATTTTGAGATTTATAAAACAATAACAAAAAGATAAATTGATAAATTAATTTTATCAATTTGTCTTTGTGTCATTTCTATTAAAAAAGGTTAAATAAAAATGTATAATGCTATTTTGGAGAAATCTGTATTTTGAAGTGGATTTATAATAATGATTATAATAGTAAATATTAACTGGCTTTTTGTTGTTATTAATTTATTTATCTATATTTAATCATTTTTATAACTTGATCTTTGAGTATATACTGTAAAATATCAAAGTTTTTGAATGTTTTAATTAATTGTTTGTAGGATGTTGCCTGGCATCTCCTTCATGAGAGTCTGTTCGGTTCTGTTGCTGATGATCAGAAATTAATGATGTAAGTATGATAAACAATAAATACAATATTTCTTTTATCATAAGATGATTTCCTAAAAATAAATATAAAAATTTTAAAAAGTTTATGTATTTTTTAGAGAAATAGATAAATAATTCAGTGTTGGGTAGGAAAATCATGTTTAAAAAAAAAATTGGAGATTGGATTCAAAACCCTGAGGAAAACCAGTGCAAAAAGTAATGATTGCCCACTTCTGAACATGTCTTTTATTTTGGAATGATTAAAAATAAAGAATTAATGTGTGTCATCAAAATTATTTTTGAATGTTTGAATATATAGGTTGATTGTCATAAAAATATATCAAATTGTTCCATAATTATTACAAAAATAATTTCTTAAAATTCGACTTTAATGGCCTAATTACTCTGATAAATTTTATAAGTTAATCAAATATTTTTATTTTGTTACTCTCTGAAATATTTATCAACTTTTATATAAGTAGTGACCAATAACTAGAACAATGTTTATAGGATTTGAGTTTTCAAAATTTTTAAATTGTATTCCATTGGAAGCTGAAGAGGATCTAATATGGATCAAAATTTTTTTTTTTTAGAATAAATTTAGCTATTGCATTTAGTGATTGTGCACATTGATATTTTTTATGGTTAGTTTTGTAGCAGAAGCTGAGGAAGCTGTCAAGCGCATTAAAAATGTTTCTGAAGATAGTGTTTGGCTGCTTAAGAGCTTGTTTATTATTATTTTGTTTATTTCAGCAGTTTTGGTGAATTTTTAATATAAATAAGTTTTGAATGTATTTTTTGAGTTTCAAATTTTAAGTATTTAAGTATTTTCTTTTAAAGTGATATTTTATTATTTTTTCTTGTTAATTTTTAGTAAATGAAAGTGAAATTTGTAAAAATAATCAAAAATACTTTTTAATTAAATATTTCTATATTTTATTATTATTTTTTTTTTTTAAATATTTTTCTGACTTTTGAGTTAAAAATATTGAAATCAGTCTGTGAGAAACTATAGTGTATCATCAACTATATAATAAAATTTATTAAAATAAAATCACCTACAAGTTGTTTGAATTTTTTCTGTTGAAATTTTGTGATAGTTCAGGGATATAGTTCCTGATACTGAGATTGTAACTCATTGACTGGAAATATTGCTCAGTTTGTGATCTTTTCTGGTCACAATCTGCTGGTTGGAAAAACATTGTACTAAGAGATCTTAAATATTATATGAATTTAAATGCATATTATGTATTATTGTTAGAATGCACAGTGTGAATTTTATATTATTTATTAAAATAATTTGATTTTGTAGAATCATCTTATGTATCATAAAATGCACTTTGTTTGTAATATGAAGATTAAATAAAATAATATATCCAAAAATAGTTTAAAGAAAATAATCAAATTAAAAATTCTTTTCTTTTAGTTGGGATACCCGTTCAAATAATACAAATAAGCCAAGTCATACAGTAGATGCTCATGTTGCTGAAGTAAATTGTCTTTCATTCAATCCTTATAGTGAATTTATTTTAGCAACTGGTTCTGCAGATAAGGTAAGATTAAAATATTTCATATTTATTCATATAATTTTCTCATTTTGATTTAAAAAATAAATTTAAATGAATATTTTTCATAATAATCTTTTATGTTATCTTAGTTATCTGATAAAAGAAACATTCCTGTAATTTTTTCATATATTTAGAATAACAGTTCCCAAAGTTTTTAATTCCATATCTTTTTATCAGTAAAGAAAAATAGCATACATCCATATAATAGACATGTATTATGACAAGCAAAAAACATGCACCCTTAAACATACACACCTTTAAATCCTTAAGGATGCATACCACACTAGAGAACACTAATTTTGAATACTTCACAATAATAGTATTCTACACACCAGTATATATCAGTATGGATCATGATAGTATTCTGTATATAAATTTCTTAATTATAATCCAAGAAAGTATATCTGCCTATATATCTTTTACTTGTGACTGGTGAAGTGATATACCAGGATGTGTTGAGGTGACCACTATGCTTGATTCCAATGGATATAATCTAAGATTATCTATTTTTTTTTCTCTACTTTGGTTGCTGAAGCAGGTGGCTGCCACTCACTGTCAGTCTTTGCAAATTGAGAGTTGTCAGCCTAGGGCACTGGCTGACAACTCTCAATTTGCAAAGACTATTTTTCTATTCTTTTCTAGGTTTAAATAGTATATAAATTAGTTAGCTTTTAGGAATCTTTCGTACTTAGTACAGAACTAGTTTTTATCGACTATAATTAAAACATTTCTTCTTAAAAGCTGCTTCTAATCCAAGAGTAAAACAAAAATCCAGGGAAAAACAGGAATAATGCTTGAGTTTATGCTTATTTGGAATTGTGCATGAATTTTTCCTTAATCAAAAAAATTAAGATATATGATGCTAATTTTTCATCGTGATTTGAAATATAGTAAATTTCAAGAAGGCAAGATGTTAATGGATACTGAAGTGTTTTCTTTATGTAAATTTTAAAATATCAGCACATTTTCTTGCATTTAATAGCTGTTTATTACAAAAGACACACTATTGGCTATTGTATTGGCTGAAATATTCATCTAGTATAGACCCTAATATGGACTATTTCTCTCTAGTCATATTTCACTCATTCAAAGCCACATGGATAGGTATAATATATCAAAATTATCTTTTTCCAATTAAGTGAGATATTGATGTACTCAGAATATCTTTACATGTGACTCTACAAAAGCATAATGTTATTTCTTAAGATTAGCATTCTCCAGACTTTTTTAATCAAGCACACTTTATCTTTAAACTTTGGATATCTGAGCCAACAATGTATCTCAGAAAAAGTTTAGCTCCTATTTTGGTTTCATAATTTTTTAAAAAAAGCTGTAGTGAATAACATCATTGTGTTCTATTTTTCTTTACTGATAAGAAAAATAGAATATACTCCATATAATAGACATGAATTATGACAAATAAAAAGCTCACAACCTTAGATGTGTGTTCATCATTCTTTGGTGACTACTGCCCTAGATGCTCTTCATATAAACTATGTTGGCATATTTAAAATAAAACTGGCTAATTTTCCACATCAGCTAATTGGATATCTGGATTAATAGATATACCCCTTAGAAAAAACTAACTCCTATTATAGTATTGTAATTTTCTTAAAACCTGTATTGAGTAAGATTAGATGGAGGTTGGATTTTTATAGAATGATTGAAGATCAATTATCCAATTCTAATCTTTCAATCACTCTTAATATAGAAAAATATGTAATTAGATATCATTTCTATATTGGCAAACCACTGTGTGGATTAGAAAAGAGATTTTCAGTTTAATTTGCTTAGTGATATCATCATCATATTGTAATATGTTGATCCAATAATGGTAAAATCGTTTTAAATTGTAATAAAATGAAATATTTTTGCAATTTATTCATGTGTGTGTTTTGTTTGGTATGCTTATTTTAAGTAATACCTCTATTTAATAGTCATTTCAAATAATTTTCTTTCCAGATGTAACACCATTCTATTTATTTTATATGTTAAACCATATGACTTATTCATTTTATCAGCTTGAAGATGTTTGCAAGAACAAATTTGGCCCAAAATTTTTTATATCACTATGAAATTTTAAGGAACACTTAAAGTATATGAAAGAGATTTTATATATTCATAATAAAATCTCTTTCATATATTAGTTTAATATTAGTTTTGCCAATTTCATTATAATACAAGATTTTTTCAGCAGGGAATTTTTGAAATATTTTTATAAAAAGTAAATGATAAGTTTTAACAATTTTTTTTTTTTGCCATATATAAAATACAGTTTAGAAGACAGTATTCCAATACTGCATATTCTGAGAATTTAATGATAAATAATACTTAAAATAAATATGAAATATTAGCCCTGTTGCTTAATTTATAAAGTTATGAATAACTTGGCAGCACTGGAAACTGTAATATAGCAGTCCTTTGGTTTTTTATTATTTTATATATATACTGTATAAATAACAATAAAAATATTTATGTATATATAAGGCCTTTATATGTAAATTTTATATCTTAATGAAAGTTTATTTTTTATTTTCATTTAAGACACTTTGAAGAAAATGATGCATTTTTTTCATTATTTCCAACTGTTTTAGTTCTTTTATTATTCGGATTTGAAATATCTAGTATTCTGAATTCCCTTTTTTTTAATATAAATATCATAATGATTAAAGTGAAATAAAAGTTATAGTGAGTTGAATTTCAGTCGAATGATTGTTGTAATAAGAGTGAATCTAAGTCTATTTTAGCTTGACTAATCACTATTCCATGTTTTGAATGATTGATCCTTCATTGGTATTAGAATGCTGAAAATTCTTTTGTCTTAATTACTAATTATTTTATTTTTTCAATGTAAAAAATTATTCATGTAAATTTTGTAAAAAGATTTTTCTTTAATTAATATAAGTTTTGGGATTAAAAAAGAAACTAAAATAAGATTCAAGATATTGTAAAGTGCTATATTTTTTTATATAATTAATCGGCTTATTTATTATCTTTCAAAAATTTGCTATAGGAGAGAAGTTATACAAATAGAATTTTTAAAGTTTGGTTTTCTAAAAATTTACAGAATGAAGTTTCATATCATTATTATTTGTTCATTTGCAATAATAGGAATACTATAATAAATTATCTAAAGTTGATACTTTTTTATTTTTGCAAGTATAGATTATAGATAATTCACATATAATAGTGAAAACACATCCATAAACTCCATCATATTATTTCAAACATTTTTTTTTATCCCTTCTCCCTTCTTAACCTGTTGAGTGCCTTTTGATGAGATAGTCGTTAATATAGCAGAACAAAAAATGCAAAAAAAAAAAAAGATATAAATAAAATTCTATCCTGAATTATTCAGTGGAGCTATCATGGAGCGGTTTTTTGCATTTATTGGGTGAAAATACATGCCTTCAATGATAGGTCCTAACTTTTCCGACACTGAAATTCCTTTTTAGAGGCTTTGGAAATAAAACAAAAATAATGAGAAATTATAAATGATGTTCTCTAGAACCAATTCCTATCTTTGAGAAATAGTGCATTGAGCACAGTAAGAGGAAATGTTAGATAACTGCTATAATTAATGCAAACATAAAACTTTGTTCTAAAGATAGAAAATATGAATGGATTGTATTTGTAGAATTTGGACAATTTTTGATTGAATGTTATCAATTCTGGTTTCTATCCTATTATATTTTAATAATCTTATTTTGATTTTGGGATGAGAAATTTATTTTTGAAATTTTAATTAAAACATGGAATGTTACAAACATGGTTACTTGATTTTTATAATTATTGTAGGTTTCAATTTTGTTTTCTGTTTCTTATGCAAAGAAATGTAAGAAAACAAACTCTGTTCTGTTCCATTGCTTGAAAAGCTTTAATTTCTTAAATTAATTAATTTAGTTTTTGTTTGTAATATAAGAGTGAAATGATATTTAATTGAGATGATGATAAATGAGGCAACAATTGAAAGCAATTTCTTGCTTTATTGTTCAGAAAATAGAAAAAGTTAGTTAGTAAATATAATTTATAATTTTATTTATAATATATGAATTAAAAATTAAAAATGTGTCATATATATTAGACAGTTGCACTTTGGGATTTAAGAAATTTGAAACTGAAACTCCATTCATTTGAATCTCATAAAGATGAAATCTTCCAAGTACAATGGTCACCTCATAATGAAACAATTCTTGCTTCAAGCGGTACAGATAGAAGGTTACATGTCTGGGATTTAAGCAAAATAGGAGAAGAACAGTCTGCAGAAGATGCTGAAGATGGCCCTCCTGAACTCTTGGTAAGTAAAATTTTTCTGAATAGAAATGTGTTCCTTCAATTATGAATATAATTTATTGTATTCCAATTTTATTTACTAACTTAAATCTACTATTCCACTGAATGCAAAAGTAATAAATATATCGTATATATAGATCTATCATGATTAATGAAATTAAAATATTCTTGCTTATAAATCTGGGACTAAATTGTCACTTAAATGGAAAAAATTATAATACATTCCTGAGCTCTAAAAATATCATTCATTTTTCATTAAAATATCGGACATGTTCTGTAGTTAGCAAAATTATATCAACAATTAGTTTTAATTTTCATAATGAAGCTTAAAAATATAGTTTTTTTTTTTAGATTTCATAATAAATATATCAATTACAGTGGACTACATAACACATTAAAATTATCTTTTACAATTTGAAAGCTACAGGTTCACTTCTAGGTCCCATACTTTCACATTTTATCTTGAAGATCTACTAACCAGTCATGATGTGGGTAATATGTAATATAAATTTGAATAGTATGATTGTTTAATTATCTTTGATTTGAAAGCAGCATAAAATTAAAAAGAAAAAAAAATGTTATCAAATAAAAGTTGATATTTATTATTGTTTAGTAATTTCAATAAAATATTATTTAATGAAAGTAATAGTTATAATAGTTCATTCCAAACATTATAAAAAATCATTGATACAATATATTCTTCTATTTCTTGTTTTATACTACTTTCCATCCCATTGCCATCATCTGGAGGGCTGTAAGGTAAAGCATTTGCTTGCTATTTTGGAGGATCCTCGTTCAAGTCTGGGTTCTACATTTCTCTATTTTTCAGGGGGATTCTGGCTTAACCTATTGAACGCTGTCCTTTAATCTTTTGCTTGATCTCATCATGGATGTTGGTCAGCCTGTGATAAGCTCAAAGTGACTGCTGCTCGATGTGGATCACTATTTGTGTGTGATAAAGCAGTATTAACTTAACCATCCTATAATGAATCTATATCCTCACAGATTGACAGCACACACCACTGCAACTAAAGGCTATTTATAATCATAGTAGAGCAAGATGTCAGTTGAAGGAGTTAGTTCAATGAGTCGAGACCCTTTCTGAGAAAATATAGATTTCAGATTCAGAATTTAATACAAAACTTCAGGTTGTAAGGTAATGCTATATCATGCAGCCATTGATTGATATTAGAGAGATGAATTTGATTATGGAAGACCAAAAGCTGATCCAAGACCCTAATTTAAATTTTGATTATTGGGACTCTGATTGAATTCTGGTTTTATGGGCAAAAACAAACCATTTCTTATGATGAATCTGACTGTGTTTTATATTGGAATTTTAATACACCTCCTATGGAATTTTAATACACCTAATTTTAATACACCTCCTTTGTAGAATAAAACAGCACTCAAAATTTTAAATAAAATGTAAACTGTATTTATTGAGTTATGAAGAGTGTATGTATTACAATAAATTTAATAACATATAAAGCATGTCAAACAATCAGCTTCATTTTGCTCTTTTGATGAAACATATATTAGAAGCCATTATTGTATGTATGAAGGCAGTATAGTGCTAGAATGGAGCATTCTTATTATTAAATTTTTTAAATTTATCATGTATTTCCTGTGAGTAATTTATAAGTTATCATATGGTTTCATATCCCATGTATTCAAGTACATATCATGATATTTTTGTATTTTATTTTTGCTTATATTTTTGGAAATATTTCTATCAGAATGCATTCTCATTCAACATAAAATATCAATATTTATAAATGTGTGTGTGTGTACACATACAGGTGTTTCAGAAATAGTGTCAAACTTTACAGGCTTGTAGAAAAGGCAATTCTAAGCAAAAAATTTAAGGGCCATTTTTTGATTTGAGTTTTGTTGAAAAGATATAATGGGGTATAGTTTGGTGACATTACTTCCTGTCAGCATGGTTGATCTTTGTTTTTTCACTGTATACTAGTTTAAATGAACAAGCTGATAGCATAAAATGAATTTAGCAAATAAAAAGAGGCAGGTTAAATAAATTAGGTATCTTTAATTTAGAGTAAATGTTCGTAATATCTATCTTGAACAGCAGTGTTTGCTTCACAATGTTTTATGGATTCTCGAACGCATTCAGAAATTCCAGGATTATTGCAGATCATTTCATAACTTTCTACAGTGTGATCTTTGAGAATTTGAGCATTTGGAACTGAAGCTGCATAGACAAGTTTTGAGGTGTTTCCAAAAGTAGTAGTCCATTAGATTAAAATCTAACGAGCCTGCAGGCCAGTTAATGGGCCCTCTTCTTTCAATCCAGTGATTTTGGACGATATAGCTAAAATGTGCTGGTGCTCCATTATGCATAAAGAACATTTGGTGTCATATTATGAGTGAGATATCCTCTAGTAAAGGGCTGAAATCATACCCCAAAAAACATTGATAGTTTGTGCCATTTAAGCATGTGTTCTAGAAAAAAAGATTTCTATCAGATGATCTCCACTGATACCAGAGCAAATATTAACATTGAATTGTTGCTGATGCTGAGTCTGAGCAATAGCCTAAGGATTTTGCTCAACCCAAGATAATTATTGTGGAAATTCATAATGGCATTCCTTTAAAATTTGCTTCATCTGTGAATAAGACATTACTGGTAAACCTGAGGTTAAGACATTGCTGTAGAAACTATTCACAAAATATCACTCATGGCCAATAATATCTGTGAAAGATCTTGAATATGCTGCAAACGATATGGATAGAGTTTGGCTTCATGAAGATGCTTCCCACAGTTGCATGTGAAACCTGTTGTCTTCATTATATGTCTTGTGCTTGTTCCTGGATTTTTTTCTATCAAATCAATCACTTGTTCTTCAGCATTTGCCATTTTATCAATTCTTACTGCCCCTTTATTAGATATCACAGGTGTAGTTGTGAAAATGTTGGCCATGATGGATCATCTACATTGTGGAAATATTTCTTGATAGAGACATTGAACTTCTCTGCTATTTTCGTCTGCTCAACATAAATAAGATGCATATCCACTAGTTCAGAGAATGAATAGCGATTATGTAAAAAACTTGATTAACGAAGGCATTTGCTAGAGCTCCATAGTGCGTTAGTTTAAAACAAAGGCAAATGATCTTGACATTTGATGCAATAGTGTTTTAACCTGTTGAGGTCTGTGAATTTTTTTAAATGAACCTAATTAAAACACAGAAAATTAAAATTGTGAAATCTTCCTTAATTTTCATTGAAATTTTTTTTTGAAATTTTTAGTTTATTATGTTTTTTATTCTCATTCAAAGTATGTAAAAATTTTTTGAATTTTATTTCTTTCACAATTTTTCATTCATTCATACTGGATTGGAGAAAATATGATTTTTCCTTATGAAAATCTTAGTCATCCAATGAAATATTTGTTATATTTTATAGTAGCAATCCTTGTGAATAAAATAAGTTAAGAATGAAGAAAATCAGATAATATTTTCATTAATTATGTATAATTAATTAAAAAGTAACATAAATTTATTAAAATATTGTATTTTTTTTTAATAAAATATATTTATTATTATGTTTTCCCTTCATTTCAATAATTTTTACTTTAATTTTTTTATAAATTTTTGAATTTATAATCAAAAATACAATATATATGAAAATCATCTGCTCTTTACATAAATATCTATAACATTTTGTATTTTACTTTAATTGGCCTGCAGATGCTTTGATGACACACTACACTCAATACAACACGTAGCATAGTAAAGTAGACTTGGCTGCGATTTCCTGTGAAATGACTGTACACCATAGAGCCCCTTTTTATAAGCCTTAGGATTTTCTCATATTTTACTAAATTATCAATAAAAGTAAAGCAACAAATGAACAAATAAGTTAAAATATTCTATATTTTAACAGAATTAAACAAAATTTTTATATTATCGGCAATATTTTTCACTTGTACAAATTTTATAGCTCATCATATTAAAATTCTATGTTTTATTTAAAATTTAAAAATAAATTTATTTCACTCCAAAATCAAAATAAGATTACTAAAATATAATATAACAGAAAGCAGAATCAATAAGATTTGATTTGATGTGTATGATTGTATTAATAGAATTTAATAATCCAAATTCTATTAATACAATCCATACACATTTTCTTTCTTTAAAACAGAATTGAAAAACAAATTTTGGCAATCAAAAAACTTTAGGACCCATGATTGAAGGCACATATTTTTATCCAATAAATGCAAAAAAAAATGTTCCACAGTAGCTCCACTGCATAACTCAGGATTGAATTTGTTTTTTTATCATATTTTATTCCACTTCTATGGTGTATCTACATGTCGACAGATATCAATGGTTAAATTACTTTTGAGATAATTTTAAAGTGAATTTAAATGCAAAAATATTACTATTTTCTTTAAAAACATATAGATGAATACTTTTTAAGACCAACAAGAATTGATGTTGACAAAATTTATGATGATATATCTTTTAATGAAACCTCAAATCAAAAAACGATTCTCGAACTTTTCGCTTAGAATTGCCTCCTCTAAAAGCCTTTGATGTTTAACATACTATTTCTGAAATGCCCTGTATATAGTATTATTTATATAGCATGTTTAGAATCTATACTCTTTTGCAATTATAAAACAAACTGCAGTATAAAACAAATAATTACCTAGCATATGTTCTGTTTGATATTTTCATAAGATTTATAGAAATAAATTTCTTAATAGTAAAACAAATGATAAATTGTAATTTGCTATTATGCTTATAAAATTTCAAAAATCCAAATTTTGACACATCAGTAAAAATGGATGTTTATCAGCAATAAAACATTTTGCACTTAGCTACAGTCAACTGAATACAATATAAATTTTAGTAAAAAGAACTAATTTAAGTAGAATCTACTCATGGACCATTTTTAAGTTGGAAAAATTACATATCAAGTCTCATTACAATCTGCTTAAGAAAGTGATATGTCTAAGTAGTTAGGCATATCATCACTTTCCTAAGCAGACCTATAGAGTAAGGTGGGGTAGGACTGCGCAGCTAAGCTAAAATTAAATCCTACAGATCAAATATACTATTAAAAAAAA
>WUQG02000538.1:0-12377 GCA_011317285.2 Androctonus mauritanicus | reverse complement strand
CACAGTATATTACAATCATAATGATGATCTATAGAACAGATTTGACCTTAGTCACAATATCATTCCCTACAAAATGAGACTCGATGAAAAAGATATTCACAAATCGATGCTGAACAATATTCCATATATAATCATATTAATTGACATAAAAAACAGCACAGCACTAGACAGAAAAAAATCTTTTATTTCAGAATACTTTTCTGAAAGTTTTCTGAAATAAAAGATTTTTTTCTGTCTAGTGCTGTGCTGTTTTTTATGTCAATTAATATGATTATATAGGGAATATTGTTCAGCATTGATTTGTGAAAGAGGTGAATGCAGATAAGGTATCTGTTATCTCTCTAACATTTAGTGCCTTAGTGATATTTAATAGTTTTAAAACTGAGTCCCTACGGTTTTATAGGAGTATTAGATAAAGAAAAGAGTGCTATAGATATATGCTCACACTGATGCTTAACAATATTCTGTATCATAATCCTAAATATCTTATAGTATTTTTTTTATTTAAAATCTAAAAGACTTTTACTGTAAACACCCATGCAGTAATTTCTATTTTATGAGTCAGAGATGTGATAACTGTTAATTGTATAAGAATTTAGACAGTAGTTCCCAATCTTTTCTAGGGTGCGGAACACTTTTGTGAGCAATTTTTTTTAGTGGAACACTAACTTAATATGAAATACATTTGCTTGTCATCAGTTATTTTATTAGAATTGGGTAGTTATAATTCAAAATCACTACTTATATTATTAATGCCATTTTTGAGACAGTAAAAAATACCTAAATAACTTTAATGGGAAACTTGTGCCTGATATTTTTTACATATTTCTTCTATGTTGAGATGTATACAAGACAATGCCACCCTTATTTCTTCTTCTAAATTTGTCAGTCATTCCCCTTTTTTCGATTTTATATTGATTAATGTGGAAAACCCTACTTCACATAAATATGGAGTTGAAAAATAGTAAAATTTTTATGACTTTTTTGATATCAATAGATATTTCTTGTTGGACGTTAATCTAGAATTCATCAAGATTCGTTTCTGTATGTTTGATTTTCAAGATGCAGTCAGACAACAAGGATAATCTCCTCTTCCTCTGGGACATTAAATTCAGAATTATTATATAGTATAATTCTTTTGAAAAATATGGATTCCTAACCCGGTCATATTTGTCCGTGTCGAGAGAAGGAAAATATTTTCTTATGTTGTCTAATATTGCTAAATGTTCTGATATCAAGGAAACATCATCGGTACTATTGTTATGTACAGATGAAAACATACTGAAATTATTTTCTTCTTCTCGCTTTTCCCAAAGAATGATCTTCTTGTGGAAAGCTGATAGTTTGTCTGCTGATGTTAAGATGTTTTCATGTACACCTTGCATGGTAATATTCACAGTGTTCAAATAACTAAATATGTCTGTTAAATATCCAAGTTTGGCACACCACATATTCTTAAGACCTTCTGTTAAACACATTTTCTTGTTCGAAGAAAATTTTCAATTCTTTTTTCAGTTCCACTACACAAGAAAGCACCTTTCCTCAAGAAAGCCACTTGATTTCTGTATGAAAAATCAACCTTTCATATTTTGCTTCTATTGTTGCATACAGTGGTTTAAAAATTCAGGATTTCAATGATCTCGCCTTTATGTAATTTACCATATTAACAACACTAGTAAGAACATCTTTTAATTCTGCAGGTAATGATTTGCAATAAGCACTTCCGTATGTAAGAAGCAGTGGTTTAGATAAATCTCACTGTTTCATTGCTTTGCAAATGTCACAAATCCCTTGACTGAGCCTGTCACTGATGAAGCTCCATCAGTGCAGATTTCCATGCATTGTTCCCAGGTCAAATTCAAACGTTCAAGGTAAGAATTAATAGCATTATAAATGGCTTCTCCAGTCATTCTCTCTGATAATTTTCTGCAACACACAAATTCATTGATTATTCTGTTTTCTTTAACAAATCAAATGAATCCAAGTAAAATGGCTTTTCCATTGATATCAGTTGATTCATCAATTTGAAGAGCGAAACATGCACTGTGAAGTTTACTTGCAAGTTTGCTTTCACATGCCATACCAATGCAATAATTGATATGGCAATGTCACATGCCATATCAATTATTATTCTTTGAATGGTATTATTTGAGACTGGAATTTTCATTACTTCTGTTTTCGCATCTTCCCCAAACATAATACTGTCGATTTCGCAACATGCTAGTAAAATGAGTGACTTGGCTATGGTATGTGGTTTTTATTTCATAGCTATTAATTCTGCTATTTTTTATGATGCTATTTGAAATTTATCCGATAATTTCACAATTTTATTGAAATAGGTTGTTTGTTTTTTGTAATTAAAAGTCTATCAAAATAATCTCTACCTTTTGAAGTAAGATTTTTTTATGCTTAAGTGTAAAATGTTGTTTCAACTTTGCAGGAACCATTGCACTATTAGCAAGTTTAAATCCACATGCACAACACAATAGTGTTGGATAATCTTTATTGCTTGTCCATGTAAAGCCATAATTCTTATAATCTTCCATATATTGATGATTAATTTTACATTTTTTTGAACAGCTAGGTTTTTCTTTTAAAATAGCAGCATCTTCATTCTCATCACTATCGCCTGAACTTGTATCATAATTATTTTTCCCTATGATAAATCTATCCATCATTTCTAGGGGTACAAAGTGTATTATTAAACTATAATTATATAATGTACAATATATTTATATTAATTTACTTGCAATTATTTATTAATATGCACAACCAAATTTTAATTGCATACTGCAATGTGAGGTCCGCGGGGTTGTGCGTTTTCATCAGGATGACACCAGGGGTGTTTTACATGTATCCCCAACATGATATCGGCATGTGGATTAGCGATGCTGATGTCCAGGATCAGTGATTGACTTCAACTACTTATTTAAAACAATAACTAATATTTACTAACTCTTATAAATATATATAAGCAATTATTAAAAACAATATATATGAAAAGCAGTTAATAAGCAGTCAAGAGACATATATATGATTTAACAATTAACACTATAGTAGCGATTCCGGTACATCGAGAGAGATGAGATGAGATGAGAGAGCTTGTCCTTCCTGCACATACCTGAGAGAGTTTCACTAATCTATCTTGAATTAATTCATACACTAATATTAGATGTTTAAATATTCACAAAAGTCCGTTGTGCATAGTTCATTAAACAGTTCCACATATTTGTCGTCCATCATCCATGTTGTCTCCGTCAGCCTTGTCGCCCCCGATGGGACGAGTTGTTTTCCCGTCGCTTAACCTTATTGTCTTCTTTTGTTCAATTCTCTATGAAAATTAAACTTCTATCTTTTACCTTCAGACTAACTCGTCTCTCTTTCTTCTTCTCTTTCTCTGACTAACTCGAAACTTGAAGTTTTTTAAGATAAAGCTGGATGAGGAAGTTTCCCACGGTAACGAAACAAGGAACTTGTTAGAAGTTCCTTTTTGCTATGACTAATTTTGATTAGTTAATTATTTTCTAATATAAATTTTTAAATTAACATATTGAAATATTAACACAATTTAAATTTCTATAAAACAATTATTTTGGTATTTCTACAAAACAAGGGAGAAGTGATCCGGGGGTCCCAGAACCTCACAGCAAATTAAAGGAATTAAATCAAAAAGTACAGTAAAATTGTAGAAATAACATGTTGTTTTGTTTATATTTGCTAATGTGTGGGAAAAGTCTTTTTGTTTGAAAAATTTGTTGTTATTTTTTTGAGATAATCTTTTAGTGGGCTTTAATCAAAAAGAATTAAAAATAAAAAAATATAAATTTACGTTTATGAAAATTTTATGATTTTAATTTTTTGATATTTGGTCATTCGAATATGGTTGTACACTTCCGATTTACAACTAAATCCATGAAACACTTATGAAATGCTTAAGGAACACCAATGTTCCACAGAACACTGGTTGGGAACCACTGATTTAGTCCCTATAAAATATCTTAATATTTGTTTGCTTTTCTCTGTTATATAAAATATTATCAAATTTGAAATATATTTATTAATTATATAAGCATGAGTTTTTTATGATTTAAATTTTTTCATTATGATGAAAATAAATTTATCATTTCTTGAATGCACTATTTCAGAAGTTGAATCTTAAAATAAGTTTTAAATAAATTACCCTTATTTACATAAATGTTAAAATACCTTCATATTTTTTTAAGTTTCAATAATAAAATAAAAACATTTCTTTCAAGAAAAATAAATTTTATTAATTTTTTGTTACAAAATTTAATTTTATTTTATATGAGCTATTTTTTAATTATATTAAAGTGAATTTCACATAAATTGAAATCACAAAATGAGGGAGAACTTTATTCAGGTTTAGAATATTGTGTTTGAAGTACTGAGAATTGTTAAGAATTAAGTATGAAGAAATTCAAGTAAGAAAATACTTGATAAAGATTAGTTACTGATGACTTTAAAAAATTATTTACAGAAAAAAGCAAAATTAAAACAAAATAAAAATGTTCTTAATCTTATATATTAATAATAAATTAAATGAATAAAATTTTTAATCATTTTAATTATTTATTATTATGCATAATTATCATATTAAGCTATATTAAGATAAGAAATTCTTACCAATCTATCTGCATAAAATACAAAATCACTTCTAGTGGTATTCCTAAAATATAACAAACTATTTTCAGCCATGGCATAAGTTATTTTACAATACATTACAGATAATGTTTATGATAACCAAAAGTACTTATTAGCATATGATTAAAATTTAAAGATACAATTAAATTGATATTAAAAAAAATAATATAAAAAATAAATCAATAAACTGATAGACATTATTATTTTATCACTGATAAGCTGATCAATGATAGAAATAATTATTTTTATAAAAAGAAAAATATGTTTTATCATCAGTTTTGTTTATTGATAAGAACTCCTATTTTAATATTTCAAAAATAATCTGTTCAGCTATCAATTTCTATTTAGTTACTGATCTTGTTAGTTTAATATAAATTTATAAAACAAACATGATAAAGTGACTACAGATTTTTGACAATATCATATAATATTAGATTCATCTATTTATATAAATGTGAATTATATATATATATATCATTAATAAATATTGCTATTTTTCATCTAAATCAAATGGTGATATTTATTATGTACAAATTTTGGATTTAATTTCTTCAAGTTTGATGATATCTGTTGACAAAAAATATAGTTTGAAATATTTCTATTAATATTTTAGAATATTTTTTCTCTATTATAATATTTTCATGTGCCATTAATGTTTGTTTTCAATTATCAATAGCAAAAAATAATCTTTTCAAAATTTTTTAAAACAGGATTTCTTTCCCAATTTTATCTACATGCATCAATATTTACTTATATTCTACAAATATATGGTTGTTTTCTTAATAGTAAAATAGATAAGAAAATAAAGTATTAAAAAAAAAAGATTGATGCTGTCAATAAAATCTTTAACACAGTAGCATGGAAGAATGTCAAGCTATGTGATGTGTACCTTTCAGTAAAGATAAATAAAGAGCTTTTAGTGAAGAAAGTAAGAAGTTTATTTAGAACAGCAAGATTTTTTTTAAAAGGAAAGAATTCTCCATCAGCTATAATATGATATATAGAAAAAATATTCATATTAAAATAAAATATTCTAGATAAATTGCAATAACAACATTCCTGTGATAATGTTTTCATTTGCTAGATAATGAAAAAAATATTTAAATTTTTTATAGTATTTTTATAAATTATACTTCTTGCCAAATACATTTTTATTTTTTATTTTAATCTGATGAGAAAGATCTGTTAAAAAATTATAATTTTGCCACTTCTAAACAATACATGGTACTTGACTTATATTTTCATTTTAAAAAACTGCAGTAAAATAAGCACTGTAAGCAAGTAAATACAGTACTGTATATGCAAGTATTGTACATTTATTTTCTGTAGTGTTTATTTTACTATAGTTTTTATTATTTAAAATATAAAGAATAAATTCTTAAAAGTTTATAATAGCAAAATTAGAATATTCATTAAGGAAATTATTCTTATAAAATAATATTTTCAAAAAAAAGTGTCTAAATGAAATAAATTATTATTATTATAAACAAACATACAAATTAAATCATCAAACAAAATTCTCTATTATACACCAAAGATAAGGAAATAGATAAACAAAAGCAAATTACATAGCAAGATAATAGATATAGTACAAATATTAAATAATAAACAATTTGATAATTTTAAAGTAACATAAAAGATTATTACTGTAGTTTATACATTCAATAAATTTTAATTTCTCCTTCAACTTAATTTCATTTTATTCTAATATATTTAATATATCAAAGACCAGAAGAATCAAATGAAGTAAAAATATCAGTATATACAGTATTTAATAATTGCTGATGTTTTCACCTCTCCATTTCCAAATTATTAAAAAGTAAACTAAGTTAATCATTATAATAAAAATTTGGACATGAGTTTTATAAACTATCAAATAAAATAATAATTTACTTAATAATATAATTTAAAGCTATTTAAAATATTAACTATGCTTTCTGTTAATTTTTTAATAAAATCTGTAATCTATTTAAATGTTCATCTCTAGATCTATCTTCTATTAAAATAAAAAATTATATAATTTTTTTTAAATATAGTTTCTAGTAAGTTTAAATTTTATTAAACAACATATCTTTTCAGAATAGTTACTAACAATTTAGATTAAATTATCCTATTGTTTGATAAAAAAATATTATTGAACAGACAATTTAATATAAATGAAACAATATGTTATATTTAATTTTGAATTAGGATTTCATTATTAATCATTTTAAATGTTTTTTTGTTTAAAATTAATAACAAAATATGGTTTAATTTAACAAAACTAAATTAATAATTAGTTTTTAATTTTATCCATATCTCTGCCTTTTTCTTTTCAGATAAATAACTCATATTAATAGCTCTTAAGCAGGAAAAACTATTTTTTGGAAAAAGCTTTCAGGAAGAAATTTGCTCTCTCCAGCCACACAAATTCATCATATGAACTATTCAGATGATGAATCTATGTGGCTGAAGTGGTATGTCTTATCAAAAACATTTTCAAAAACAAATTTTTCCTACTTAATTGTAATTGTAATATTGTAATTGCAATATTTATTTATTTACCACAAATACAATTGTATACAGTATATGTGTATATGGTAATTGTATAAGGTTAAGTACTATTAGTTTGAGTTATTTGTTGATTTTTAATTTTGTTCATTTGACTATTGTTTAAATAGATTATTATTTATAAATTTAATATAGGTTTAATACTCTAACAAGTAAGATCGGCTTTTACAAATGTTCTGTTAAAGTTCCTGTTAGCTTTAACCACCAGTTAATTATCTGTTTTACAATTGTTAAATAAACAATAATTGGTAATTACTGATATTAAACTATCAATTAGTGTTTAACAATTTTCAAACAGATAACTGATGTTTAAAGCTAACAGAAACTTTAACAAAACATTGTAAAACTAGGCCAAAGAAAATCTGAAAGTCAAAAATATTTTGAATGCATCAGCAATTTCTCATCAAATGATGAAACTTAATTATTGCCACAAAAATCAGATATGGCATTAGATGCATATTCATCATCACAATTTATATTTGTTAATCTTTCTATAAAACTTTTAATAATTATTAATTGCATTTCTATTAATTTATACAGAAGTAAAAAAAGAAGCTAATTCATTATAGTTATTAAATAGTAAACTTATAATGGAGTATCAAAAACAGATTATAGTTACTGACTATTGATAAAACATGTAATAATTGTTCATTTTTATTCAAACTAATGAAAGATAACATGACAAATAGTTTTTATTGAATAATTTACAAGATATATAAACATAAAAAGTTAATATGCCTATTAATTTAACATTATATAATATTGGAAAACCAAAATCTTCCAAAGGGTTTCAGATAAAATTTTGACAAATTTTTAAAATTAATTAGAAATTTTAAATACAGTATTTACAAATCAAATAGAATTTTTCCACAAACTGAAAGAATTTTTATTGCTTATCATCAGATACATGTAAACATTTATAAAACTGATTTTTTGATAATCTTGCAATATAGATTTAAAATCTTGAACAGCTGATTAAGCAAAAATAATGTTACTGTGTTTCTTTTCTGTTATAAATAAATAACACTAATCAAACAACATATGACAACAAACAAAACAATATATCTTATTTTTAAATGGAAAGATTTTTCTTTGATTTTACAGATCACTTTTAGTATCTCTAGATATAAATATAATGCTAATTTTTCAAAATATGAAAATTAAGAAAGAAAAAGATTGATTAAAACAATTGTGAAATATAGATTTTTATAATTTCATTAAATAATATTTGTATATAACAGTAAACTACAATTTTAAAAAGTGATTATATCAAAATATTAATTTTTGAATAAATTGTAACTTACATTAACAGATTGCATAGTATTGTTTGTTTTGTAGGAGTTTGTGGCACAAGGGCCACCAGGCAATACTGTACTAAACACAATGTTATACGATTGCATAGTATACAAACTCTGGAATGAGAAAGATCAAAAATTCAAAAATCATAATTTTAGTAGTAATTTTGAATATGAATTTCTGGGATAAATATAGAATATGTAAAATGTAATGTGATGATAATAAAATTTAAATAATATCACACCTGTTTTTAATGAATTTGCTATGATTACTACTTGAAAATTAGCAACATTTTCTCAGAATCCCTTAATATAAGAAAGAGCATAACATTGCCTACAAGCTGTCTACAACCTTTTTAGCTTTACAATGTGGACCTGATCTAATTTCAGGAAAAGATAAAACATTCAGGTCTATGAATAATTATTTCATTGTATTGCTGTAAAGTCAATGAATACAAAAATAATACTCAGTGGTATCAAACCACATTAAAACAAAAAATTATAGCTCTTTTAATAATTACTACAAACGATATTTAATTTTGTTGCTGTTTAATTTGTTATGTTTTGACCAAAGCTAATTTTTTGTTCTGATTATTTATATAGACAAATAATGAAATGCTTATAAAAATATAAATCTATGGCAATCTAGCAACAACTTAGATCTTTTGATAAATATAATATTAAAAATTATTTGTTGGCATATAATATAGCCAACAAATAATTTTTCTCTCCTGACATACCTCATTTTTCAAAAAAGATTATATACACACTAAGACAATTTTTTTTTATGATTTTCAAGCTATGATGCTATTATATTATAAAATAACATTTGTTTTCAGAAATATATGCACTTAAAAATTTTGCAATGTTGTTTTAAAAATATATATTTGAACTAGAAATTAAACCATTTTTTATATAGAAACTGTTTCAAATTTAAATAAAATAATTGCTTACAATAATTAGTCAATCAAAGCCAGTTAAAATATAATTGATTAATCAATGAAAGCCACATAAGTTTTCAAAATTTATCATGTTATCTTTTATTTCTGGGTTTGAATCAGGTTGCTTATTAAGAATTATAAAAATCACTATAATTATTTCAAATATACTGACTTATTTCAACAGAATATTTTTTTTATACTGTTTGAAGAATTTCATTTAAAAACACACAGAAAATGAATAAATTATTGTAATTACCTGAAGAAAAAAGCCAATATTATGGAAATTATATAAAACTTGTGAAATATATCAGAGGAATTAACTGATTCTATTTAATATTAAATATCAATTTTCTTATATGTAAGAATAATGTACTGGAAGATACTATTCTGATATAAACTATCTTAATTAGATAATATTTGCCTAGTATCTAAGTTAGTTTTTAATTTTTATTACATTAAAACTACTTCCTATTAAAAGATCTGATACTTATTATTAAAAGCTGCTTTATTTAATAAGAAAATAGTGATTTTATAAATGATAAAGATAGTTATCAAAAGACTTTATTTTAAAGTTAAGTGATATAAAGTAAATAAATCACAAAATATTGAAAAATGATATTTTGAAATGACACATTATTTTAAATATAGTACTTGTAACTACAACAGAAGGTTGAAAAAAATATAAGTTTAGTGTAATAATTTTTTAAGCTGAAAATTTAATTTTATATTTCATTTATCAGTTAAAGAGAAAATAAATCAAAATGTTATAATATAAAATAGAATATTGTTTAAATATATTTTGCCATTTGTATAAAAATGAAATTTTTAAAACGAAAATTTTATATATGACATTCAATTAAGTTCTCATTTTAATGTAAGTAATTATCAAATTACATAATCACAAGATTTGAGTAAAAGATCATATTCAATTTTTGTAAATAAAATTCAATTCGTCACTTAACCTAAGATTCTTAATTTCTTGTTTCTATCAGAATTACTTTTAAAATATAAAAATTATCCCAATTAACCTTTAAAAACTTTTTTACAGACGAGAAATTTATTTATGGATTTTCATTATTTAGATGTTATTTGTGGATTTGAAAGGGCAAATGAATTGATATATGTTGGCTCTTGGCCAAATGAAATAAAAGAATGCCTTTATAATCCATAGCTTTCTGTACATCGTCCAGAAATTTTAAAATTTCGTTTATGAAGAAAATTTTAAATTGTCATTTCAAAATATCCAATTTAATAATTTATCACATTACAGATAACATTTAAATTAAGAATTGTGTATATATACTGCTGGATATGTATATTTTCTCATTTTATTCTAGAAAACGATACTGTCATTTTTATGTAATAAATAATGCAAATTTATTTAAAATCTGTAGTGATGAATTTTACAACTTACTTGTCTCTGATTACAGTCTGAAGTTCTCGAATTTGAGCATTGATGGGTATTAATTTAAAATTTGGACCATAATCTTCGCTTTTCGTCGGCGTTGTTTTGTGAGGAATCGATTTAATAACATCTGGTGTTCCATTCATCAATATTTCCATTATATCTTGTTGTGTAAATAGTAGATAAACAGCAATACAAAAGACAAATATGGACTGCAAATGAAAACTGTTTCTTCTTATAAGGTTATAGTTCAATCTTTTCCTCCGAGTTGATTGGTAGATTAAAAAATGCGTTGAGTATCCCGCATATATCTCTTTACAACACACTGAAATTAGGTGAACTGCGATGACGAAAACTGCACGCTGTCTACACGTGTAAATAAATGCTGTACAATAATCGCCTATGGCCCTCTAGTATAAAATTTGAAATTTTACTCTAATTGATCGTAAATTATATGCGTTAAAAATTGTTGCAAAGTATTTTTGCTTTCGATTTATCAATAATTTATTTTTGATATTTTATTTAAAAAGATATATAATATATTCTTTCGCTGTTATCAAATATATTGTGTAATATTGGAAGAAAAATTTCATATGTCGTAAGAATTTATTTACTTATCTAACATCATATTTATCTAGAATTTTTATTTCAGTTTTAATTTCTGACCAACAATTTCCTTGTTAAACCAATCATTGCGTATTATATCACTTTTATAACTTATAAATATTCATAACTTGAACTGTTCTAAGCGATAAATTTCAAATAAAATACAGTCATCCATAGGAGGATTCAGAAAAAAAATTATAAGAAGATATAGTAATACAAATATAGTAATTCTATTGCTAATAATTTAAACTCTTATTATAGATGTGTTTCTTTGGTTTTTTTTGCTAAACGACAGAAGAGGCACGTGTTCCCGTGAACTCCCAAGATTTTGCGTTAGCTCTCATTTAAAAAAAATAAATATGAAAACACATTTAAGTAAATCAAAACCTGAAATTCGTGAAATTAATACAGTAATAATATCACAAATAAAAAAAAATTAGAAGAATAACAATAACAAAAATAATTAATAAATAACAATGGGATTGGCTTACATGTGTATTTTTGCATCATATTCAAATAGACTGTCAACTGACCTAAATATGAATTAATTGATTTATAAATAATCTTGTTTATTACAGTTTTATTTTATACTGCTGGATAACACCATTACGATTAAAATGTATCATCGAGATGATATTGCATTAGGGTGAAATAGACTTTCACCCGGAGGATGCAAAAAGGATCTTTCAAACGTTTTCAGGATAATTTATCTGCATTCATTATCGACTGGAACGTCGAAGAAGAAGGAATTTAGAGATTTAAATATTCTAACGGCCGGATTGGCCGCATGGAAACGCTTCGGCTTTCCACTTTGGAGGACCCGGGTCCGAGTCTCCTGTCCCACCCCTTGAAATTATTTTATCATGGGGTCCGGGCCCGGGACGTCGATTCCCGTCCTCCACAATCCGTCTAACCCCC